>JABXWE010011633.1:0-18969 GCA_014611495.1 Limonius californicus | reverse complement strand
ATTTGTTTCTTTCTTTCTTTCTTTATCAATTCCTCTTTTGCCTTATTCTCTATTATTGAGTTAATTAAAATTAAAAAATTATAATAATTACAAAAGAATATGCTATTTTAGCGCTAGGTATCAATGTAAGTAATATAAAGCTAACCCAATATTGCTATTTGTCTAAGATTGTGACTTCAATCCCTTCAAAACTCTTCCAGCGTCCCATGGATTCGCGATCCTCCTGACACCAAGCTTGCAATCAGTTCTGTAAATATTGATATCCTGTCAGATTTGTTTCTTTATCTAAAATCCAGTTTGATTTTGCAGTACTTTAGTTTAGTCTACTGCTAGTTCTTGGCTAATTTGGTTATTAGAAGCCATATAGTAGTATGGCTTGTTCCCATTAAATTGCAAAACGCATGATTCCACCCTTCAGTTTGATTATTCGTTCTATCTAGCAATTGTGGAATCATGCACATTGCATGTCGTTAGTAGAAGTAGAGGAGATATATTACGCATTCTAATGCTGATTGACTGATTGATTCATTACGAGGTTTTCACGTGTGAAGTTGTTTTACGAAGTGTTCCCCCTAATAGTTGCTGTCTCTTGCGGTGTAGTGCTGGATAGTCGAAGATTATGTGTGAGGCTGTTTCCTCCTCTTCTTCACAAAGTTTACAGAGTGTGTCTCCTCTATATACACCGATTATGTGAAGGTGTTGTTGCAGGTGGCAGTGCCCTGTTATAAGTCTTATCAACCGTCTAATCTGAATTCGTCCTAGATAGAGGACGTGAGTTGTTAGTCTGCGAGAAGGTGTTCCAATTATTTACTTCCCCAGGTTTTGTCCCTATACTGCCTCCCAGCGAGAAATGTGTTGTATAATGGTTCACACTTTTACTGCTATTCGGATGCTTTCTACTCCCGGGTGCCCTGACACCCATATGAGCTGAACTACGTTCTTCTCACACAAGGATGTCAGGAGGTATAGACATTCCCTCGTTAATTTAGAATTAATGCAAAACGATTCAAGTGCTTTTAAAGCAGCTTGACTCTCAGATGCTTATGCGTTGTTGAGTGTACCCGCGTTTTGCATTTTTCTGGATACATTGCATTATTGCAAAGATTTCAGCTTGAAAGACAGTGGCCGTATTTCCCAAGGGAACACTAATGTTCTCCTTTGGTCTTTGGCCATATATTCCGGCCCCTGTGCCTTCTACTGTGCGGGAGTACTGGCTGTGTACCAGAGTAGCCCCTTGACAGCTGAGGTGGCGTTCCTTGGGCCCAGTCATTGCGATTGCATCTCACAGTGAATGGTTTGTCAAAGGAATACTCTGGAAGGATACAGTCGGTACTCATTTGAAGGATGGGGTTACCTTCTACTACTTCCTGTAGTTGGAGTGCTGCTCATGACTCCACATATATACAAACAGGTCAGTCTCTGTATCCTGGTTAGTTTTGTGATGCTTGTTTTTTGCTTAACTTTAGGCCACCACACTAGGGTGCCATAAGCCATCATGGGTCTAACTACCACAGTGTAGTACCATTGGACCATCTTTGGTTTCAGTTCCCATGTTTTACCAAACATGCGTCTGCCCATCATAAGGGCCATTTTCGCTTTGTTTGAGATGTTATTCTAGTGTATGTTCCAGTTCAGTTTTGCATCCAGGGTGATGCCCAGATATTTGACCTCCTGGCTAACCTGAATTCTTTCACCAAAGATTGTCACGTTGTCAAATGCCCCTGTATCTATTTTCTTGGTGAAAGGTATTATTAATGTTTTACAGGGTTTAAACTTGAGGTTTTCCCTTTCGCACCACCTTTGGGTAAGTTTAGCGCCCTCTGCATGAGGTTTGCCTTGATTTCTGGGTGTTAGCCCTTTATGAGGATGACTATGTTATTCGCATAACCTTGGGCGTAGAACTCTTCATCATTGAGTAGCTGTACAAGTTCGTTTACTACCAGGTCCCATAGAAGAGGGAATAAAACCCCCGCTTGTGGACAGCATTTGGCAGCATGTGCCCTGAGAGTTTCTTCTTCCAGACAGCCTGAATTTGGCGCCCTTCTAACATGGTTTTTATCCATTCGTTTGTGATGTCGTCGACACCATGTTTTCGGGTGGCAGAGATCATTGATTGAAAGGAGGTGTTCAAATGCCCCCTCTATGTCCAAGAAGACAGCTGGTTTGTGATTGAAGGCCATCTTAGTGGGCCTTCACACTAGTGGGAGGTAGTTTCCTGCTAGGAATAAGCGGATTATTTTTATTAGAAGCGGTACCAGGAGGTCGATTGCCTGCTGCAGTAGGGCAGGGAATATTTCATCTGGTCCAGGCGATTTATAAAGTAGGAAGGATTTTACAGCCCAATGTACCTTATTGTAGCTGATTATTTCATTCCACTACATGACTTTCCTGTTAGTCTGCCTCGAGGTCAGTGGGTTCATTAAGTTGTTTCACAATAACCTCAATGTTAGCCGGAGTTTAGGCTTGGGATTTAACCCGCTTACTTTGCAGTTTCTCCCTCTAAGTTTCCCAATCTGTTTTTCTAGAGTTTCGATAGGTTACTGCAGTCTTCTCAAAATTTGCTAGCGAGTATTCAATGTGTTGTGATCAGACATTGAAAGTTCATCGGATACTTGCCATTGTATAACCCTGTCTTAGTTCAACGGTGGCCAGAGTTATGTCAATGACTTCCTGTCGAAGCCGAGTTACAAAAGTGGGCTCGTTGCCTCCATTAATAATTTGTAAGCTGTTAATTACCACATATTCCAGGACAGCAGTCGGCAGCCAGCGGGCAGGTATTAAGGAAAAATATGGTAAAAGGTTCAAACACAGAGAGGCTAGCTATGGATATCCTGGAGAAAAATCAACAACAAATCCAAAAAACACTGAGAAGTAAACTGGAACCGTTAGACTCCCTGAAACGAAAAGATAACATCTAGTATCCATATTGCTGTTAAAAAGTACCATTCCAAAAAGAAAAAGTAAATAAATTTACTTCTGAAACAACAAACCTGATAGAAGAAAGAAGGACGAAAGAAAGAGACACACGAATAAAAAATGTTGTCTAAGACTATGACGAAAGAAACAAGGAAAGATATAAGAAAGAAGGTACTGAAATGCAAAATGCCACAAGACAAAATAAAAATAGTAAAAATACGAGATAAAGCGAGGAAAACTATTACAGACAGAAAAGAAATAATAAACGAAATTAAAACTTTCTACACCGAACTTTATTTATCCACCCTACCAAATCCAATCCAAGAGCAAAGGTAAATTCTAAATGCAGGCTCCGAAGAAATTTCCGAAATAAGCCAAAGCGAACTGCAGAACGCACTAAAAGGGATGCAGAACAAAAAATATCCAGGAGACAATGGAATATCATGAAGTTGGCAGGAAGTGAACTCTGGGAACCAATAAGAATCTTACTCAACAAATGCGTCGGAAAACAGAAAATACCAATACACTGGCAGAATAGTGAAGCTATATTCCTTTTTAGAAAAGGTAACCACGAAGACCATGAGATTTATAGATCAATTAGCCTACTGTCACATTTGTACAAGCTTCTCATGAAAATCATCATAAATAGGCTAACCAATAACCTTGACTCATACCAGCAGAACAGGCTGGTTTTCGCAAAGGCTTCAGCACAACTGACCGTATCCACAGTGTCCGCCTCCTAATAGAAAAAACAACCGAATACTATATCAATATTCGAGCAGGCCTCGGTGGTCTAGTGGTTAGCGCATTTGCCTTTAGATCCGAGGGATGCGGGATGTTCGGATCGAACGTGGCTGAGGTTGGCGAGATTTTTCTAGAGGGGAAAATTCTGAAAATGCGCCTTCTGTCGGATAAGAAGTAAAGCCGTAGTTCCCGTGTCACTGCGATGTGTGACACGTTAAAAATTACTACTGGAGTTGGTATTACACCAGAGAGGGAAAATTCTTAGTCAGGGTATACAATAGGCCAAATGTGGCATAAGTGCATAGAGATGCTTGGAAAACCGCGTCCTAGATGTCGCTCTTTCAAATCATCATCATCATATCAATATTCACGTGGCTTTCGACGACTATAGGAAGGCATTTGACTCCCTAGAACAGTGTTTCCCAAATATCTCGAAATTGCGGACCCCCAAAATTAGACACTAGTATCATGGGGACCCCCAGAAACAGTTTCGTTACAAAAATAAAAAAAATAATAAATAAAGCAACTATTGCGTGTTAATAAAATTTAATAAAATACAATTAATACAAATACATTATGATTATAAAACTTATAAATTCTCAACAGGTTTAGATTTTATGAGAAGAATGGAACACTGGTTTTTCCTTCATAATTTTTTGTAAATCAGGTCGAATATTTGAAATTTTGAGCCTTATATCTGAAGCAACATCCAGTCGATTTCTTTGTTTTGATTTTAAAAGAACGTATACAGAGAAAGCCTGTTCACATAAATACGTCGTGCAAAAAGGAATCAAATGTTTCATAGCCTTTTCGGAGAGCTCGTTGTAATCAGAATTAATTTTAATCCAAAACTGAATTAAATCGTTGTCGTTAAAAATATCTTTTTTAGAATTGCTACAAGACAGGTCGACGAGCTGATCTTGTTGTTTTTCTGTAAGACTTGCTTTTTCTTCAATTCTTGATGTAGCAAACGGATTTCTAATCCAGCAGTTTTCATTATTTGGCGCCGGAAAATATTCACGAAAACTTATAACTATATTCCGCAAATGCTCACTAATTATAAGTTGAACTTCTTGTGGCAAAGTTTCTTCCTCGGATTTCAAAAACGAATCTAAAGACGAAAATGTACTTAAAGATGATTGTTCCACACGGTTAGCCCAAATTTCTAATTTTTGTATGGTGGCTTCTATTTTTTCTTCAATTTCAAAAATATGTATTCTTTTGCCCTGTAATTGTAGATTCAGTCCATTTAAAAAAGCAAAAATATCCGATAAGTATGCTGTCATGCACATCCAAGAAAAATCGTTAAGTCGTTCAGCTAATTCAAATTTATTGTCATTTAGAAAAAGCCGCACTTCGTCACGCAGTTCAAAAAATCGAGCCAAAATCTTTCCCCGGGATAGCCATCGTACTTCTGTATGTAAAAGGAGTTGAACGTGTTCACTGCCTACTTCTTCGCATATTGCTTGGAAAACGCGGGAGTTTAACGGTCTGGCCTTAATAAAATTAATAATTTTAACAACTTCGTCCAAGGTTGATTTTAACGATGGCGGCATTTTTTTGCAAGCTAGGGCTTCCCTATGGATACAGCAATGAGTCCATATTATATTATGTGCTACATTTTTTACGCGTGCCACAAGACCGGTTAATTTTCCAGACATAGCACGGGCTCCGTCTGTACTTAATCCAACACATTTGTCCCACAATATATTAGATTTAGTAAAAAAATCATTGAGAGCGTTAAACAGAGAGTCAGCCGTAGTACGCACTAGTTCTCGTAAACACAAAAAGTCTTCATGAATTTCACCATCATAGTCGTAACGAACAAATACCAACAAAATTGCTTTGTTTGAAATATCTGTACTTTCGTCAAGTTGTATGGCGAACATTTTACAAATCTGGAGTCTTGCAATTAAAGTCTGTTCAACATTGAGAGATAAATCGGTAATTCTTCTTTTTATAGTGTTGTTGGAGAGAGGTATTACTTGCAACTGTTTTGCAGCAGAATCACTAATCATAGTCATACACATGATTTGCGCAGCTGGAAGAAGTAACTCTTCTGCTATAGTATGGGACTTTCCAGATTTAGCAATTAATTCCGCTATTTGAAAAGAAACAAGTGTGGCCTTTTCATTTCCAGAAGCAATTCTTGTTATTACGTTTTGACTCTTTTTAAGTTCTTTCATTTTCAATCGAAAAAAATCAACAGATTTATTCACTGAATCAGGGTGCTTTCGCTGTAAGTGACGTCGAAGTTTTGCTGGTTTCATACTTTCATTTGAAAGTACATCAAAACATAAAACACATTGTGGTCTTAACTCGTCGTTGACGGTATTTTCAATAAATCCAAATTGTAAATATTCTTCATTATATTTTCGTAGCTTCCCACGAAATTTACCAATACTTTTTGGCGCCGAATTCTCTGCCTTAGGACCCTTAGGTTGAGGTTCTGACTCCTGAGAAGTACTTGGTTGTTGTTCCGCCTCATCATCTTCTTCCAAAATTTCGCTGTGTGGTCTTTTAAAAGAGCCGCTTTTTAACCAACGATCCATAGTTAAAACACTAGTCACTAATAAACCGAACAAATGTAGTAAAAATTGTGTATCTGCTTCCAAACCGATTCTAAACTTGTCGCAACTCACATGCGTTACGTTACAATACTCGTAAAAGACTAAGTAGTAAGTACTAAGTCTAACAATAAGACTAAGAGAAGAGAAATGCGTCGGCGCAGGACCACGCCCGCAGCCATGGCATACGACGCGTACGTGTCTATGTATTAGCACCGTTGCCAGATCAAACATTAATTCTTAAAACTTCGGAAAAACTTTATTGTTAACGTATTTTTGCCTATTCGCCTATTTTTTTTTTCTTTTTATGTCGTGGGTTTCGCGGACCCCCGAAAAACATGCCGCGGACCCCTGGGGGTCCGCGGACCACTATTTGGGAAACACTGCTCTAAAACAATGTAAAATGAATTACTAAAATGTTATGTGTGGCTCTTTTACAGAGATTTTTCTTAGGGCTGGAACTGCTGGAACATTTTTTATTATGGGTGCAAAAGTGTAACCCGTTAGGGAATATATCGAAACAGGCGCTTAGAATTTTAATATTAGATAATTTGCTGTGACGTTTTGAGAAAGTTGTTTTTCTTGGAAATGCTCATTGCTTTGTTGGAGTAACCCAAAGATTAAAATTCTTGTCATTCAGGTAGTAGATGTCCAAAATAGTAACTGTATATATCTATCTCCGTTGTTCATATCTTTTAAATAGCTTTAAAAGCCGAATATTCTCTTACTAACAGATGCGGCCTCCCACCCTTTCGTGTTTCGCCTTTAAAATTTTAAGGTATTGTCTCACAGAAACGGAACAGTAACCCGCCTGCCTTATCAACACTGCACAAGTTGTTATTAATTGTTTTCAAAGTGTCTTTAGCATTCCTGACTTCTTTAGAAGTGCATCTGGACGTATAGGTAAGTTTGAGCAAATCTGTTATTGTTATACATATTATACATTTTAAATAATATTATGATATTATAGACGATAGAATGAGCTGGACCAAGGCGTATTGTCACAACCTATATGCTAATAATAAGCCTATTGAGGAGATGCTGGAAATCTTCCCGTGTTTAAAATGGGCGGATCAAGTAAGAGAAACCGTCTTGAAAATGGAATACTGATTTTAACGCATATTTCTTTTTAGCTAATAAAAGACTGTGAACGGTTTTATTAAAAAAATATCCAAGTGGAGATAAGCAGCTTCTTTACAGAAGAGCGGAAATTGAAGATTATGATCATGTTGGGTGATGCCAAATACTAAGGAAAATATAAAAAAGGAAACCACTTAAATCTTCGTGGTATGTACAATATCGCAACAGTAACGACACAGCATACAATTTCCATTTTGTTTTTTCAGATATTCAGAGAGAATCGCCACTACTATTTGAGGAAGACGCTCTACAGCTGATTAAACACGTAAGTTTGCAACCACGCAACCACGCAATACCCTCTCAAACCCCCAAACGTGAAACATTTTGTAGATTAGTTACGAGATAGAGGTTAAATTAACTTGTTTCTGTGAAATTTGGAATTAAAAAACAAATGGTTAGTAAAAAATGGAGTGGTGGTCGTGAATGTCATACCAGATCAGAAGTTTGCATTAAATTTATTGACATTTCATGTCTCATTTTGCTTGTAACCAATTTTTAAATCGCTGAGGTTTATAAACCTACCTTGCAGTTATTTAAAAATACCTTTAGGTTGGTTTTTCTACCTCTAAGTTAATTATGAATTCTTCCTTAACGCACGTGGTTGTACCTTTAAAGGCAAAATTTTATACCTTCACTTAAGGTATATTAAACATATGCTGAGGTAAAATAACTATATTCTACCTTACTATAAGGTATTTGAAAAACACCTTAAGGTGGGATATAACTAACACCTCTAGAAGTAGGATAACCTACTTTTAAAAATAACAGTGTAGCTATGGAAACAAAATGCTATCGTGAAAATTTTATTATGTCAAGTCTCTGTGGCATTTTAGAGTGTATCCTACAAGTTTGATACAACTCGCTTAAGATTTGTCATTTCTGTATAGAGTTAGAGGTGTAAAAATGGGTGATTTAAAACCAACACAGAAACGTCATAAAATTTCAATAGACAGAAGGCAATAATCCAAAAAATATCCATGAGAGAATGGTGGCTGTGTATGGGGAAAATAGCCCGTCCTATTTTCAAGTTAAACTTTGGTGTAAGCAATTCAAATGGGACAGGGAGTCCATTCATGATGACCCAAACGCGGAAGACCTCTTGGAGTATACGAACGCGGGAGCCCATAAAGAAAGTTGAAGATTTGGTATTGACTGATCGCCGAGTGACAGTTTCAATTATTGAAAGAGTAGCAAGTAGGTATATCAAAAACATCTGTTTTTAAAGTTCTTCGTGAAAATTTGGGAATGAGCAAGTTATCAGCACGGGGGATTACCAGGCTGCTCACTCCTGATCAAAAATTTGCGAAGATAATTTAGCGGCTTTATCCCAAGATGAGGACCTCTTCTTTAAAATTATAACTGGGGATGGGACCTGGGCACACCACTGGGACCCACCGACGAAACAAGGGTCCATGCAATGGCTTCATCAGGACTCTCCATCATCCAAGAAGGCGAAGACGCAATTTTCAGCGGGAAAAGTGATGGCCGCAGTTGTCTGGGATGCTGAAGGGATTTTATGGGTAGAGTATATGTCAAAAGGGTCTACAATAACAGGGAATGTCTACAAAGAAACAATAATTAATTTGAAAGCAGCTATACGCGAGAAAAGATCTCACAATTTTGCCTAGAAAACTGTGCTTCTACATGACAACTGCATAATGCACAAATCGTTAAACAAGCAATTGGTGAATGCTGCTTTGAGAAATTACAACATCCACCGTACAGTCCCGACCTCGTCCCCTGTGACTTCTGTCTCTTACCAAAACTGAAGAAACACTTGAGATAGCCTCGCTTTTTGTCGAATGAGGATTTGAAAAACTCTGTGGAGTCGTATTTTGCAAAGTTATTAAAAGAATTTTTTTTCGAATAAGTGTGTAAGCGTTGATAGTTCTTAAGTTTAAAAATAAAATTTTGTTTGTTCTCTAACTTGTTTCCTTCATACTTAGGTAGATAACATAAAAAACTCCCCTTGTATCTGATACGTAAATCTGCAGGGGAATCCTCTTTGACACTCACATTGTTAATGAGTGTAAAACTACAAAGGGTTCCACAAAATTAAGTAAACATTTAGAAATGTATCTTCAGGATTTTCATGGATGTGTAGTCGTATGAAATAAGTTTTTCACTATTTTTAGAAGGTTAACTTCTTTTGCAAGATAGCAAATAAGAATAAAATTTGCAGGAATTTAAAACTGTCAACTTTAATAATATAAAACCTCCTGGTACACTATCATATTTTTTAACAAACATAAGAAAATTACATACCTCAAATTTACTATAGTTTTTACGATGAGCTTTTTTCAGTTGCGGATTAGCGCTTTATTTACACAGCATAAACTGAACGCATTTCTGCCTTTGGTAGTTGCTTGCAGATTCATATTTCCGACAAAGACGTAGGTCGTAGTGACATCTGCGAACGAAGCAACACCAACACTGTACGTGTGACGTATTCTGTCGGCTGACATGTGCAGTAGAAAGAAACGGAGATACTTGAAGAATGTCGTCCTGATGCAGCCAAACTCACTACTTAGATCTGTTTCCAGCAGTATTTAAAATGTTTTAGAGGTTCATATGGCAATATATTAATATCTAAAGTTACCTAAGAGTTTTTATTTAGACGTTGTTTATTGCTGAAATAAATTTTATACACTTTGGGAACCTTTGTTTTTACTGGGAAATAGTTCTATAGATATCCCGGTTTGTTTTGGTTTGTGGAACAACTACAACAGCTTACATTCATTTTTGAGGTTATGAGGTTAGGATGCTAGGTGTCACACAGGCAAATGACAAAGCATCAGTGATGGATTACCCAATTGGCGCGCGCCTAGGGCCCTGCATCACGGGGTCCCCAGGTTGTAATAAGTTGG
Source organism: Limonius californicus (assembly GCA_014611495.1). Lineage (NCBI taxonomy): Eukaryota > Metazoa > Arthropoda > Insecta > Coleoptera > Elateridae > Limonius > Limonius californicus. The sequence continues at coordinate 8,735 of JABXWE010011633.1, read as the reverse complement.
TTAATTTATAAAAAGAAATTCCTCAATTTCTATTCCTGTGCCTCTCACATTTTAAATTTATTTGGAAGTTGTCCATCGGAATCATGTCAAGGAACATTAATTTTTTTTATTTTATTCATAGTTTATGTTTACTTTTCGTCGTTCCCTGGACAATAGAATCTTCTTAATAGTTTACCGGATCATTCTAAGCGCATTAAATGAATAAATGATACTCGGTGATCTGCTTGGACGAACGGTGTCTCAGCTTTATAATAAATATTTTTACGGACGAAAATGAAAAACTGTTAAGCCGATTGCAGGTAACACATTTATGAAAAAGTTCAATAATATATTTTTATTATTGGTTTAATGGCAAATTAACAATCAGAACCAATTATAATAAATGTTCTATGAGTTAATGTGATGACATTATTGACGTGAGGGGGAAATCCATCCAGCGATGTTATCAAGTTACAGAAGAGCTAGTCTCCTTTTAGGTCACTGGGCCATTTCTTCATTTAGAGTCTTCTTGGTTGGGCATCCTGTTGTAGGTTGGATGCAAGAATGTTTGGGTGGACTTGTAGTCGCAGAAAGTGTTTGTTACTTGTTTTTGCTCGCTCTTCTTCTACTGTTGTTATATTTAGGTCAGTATGCAGTTTCAAGTTGCTGACATACCACGAAGCAGTTACAAACATTCTTAGGGTCTTGGACCGTACATGTTGAATGGTGTTAACATTGGAAGTTCATTGAATACGAAATAGATTCATCGACAGTGATATGCCAACCATTGTGCGCTAGGCAGATTGTCCTCTTCCTCAAATTGGTCGGTCATGAGACCGGAATGGATGAAGCTATTTTATATGGTTCTGAAGCTGACATCCCTCCAAAAACCTTCTTCAACGTCTTGCAAGCGCCCAGTACAGAGGTTTTACTGAGATTATAATTTTCCGCCTGCTTCCCGATGGCTTCCAGCACTAATTGCTTCCTATAATGGCATTTGAGACTCCTGATAACGCCCTGCTCAATGGGTTGGAGAACACTAGAGGTATTTGGGGGCAAGAAGACCAACCTGATGGACCTGAGATCCTGGAGGTTTGGGGTGGGCGGTGCATTTATCCAACGGAAGAACGATTTTTCTTCCCTTTTTGACGAGTTCTTCGTCCCAACTTCTCAACTCCTCAAAATTTCCGTAACCATCCAGGACCTTCGATTCGCAGTGTAATTCACTAGTAACTTCTTAACGTTTTTAAAACATCGATGTTTCTAGGACTTCCCGATGACTAGGAGTTTTCTTTTCTCGGTGCCAGTGGCATTTGCACAGATGAAAACTGTCAGGCGTTCTTTGGATATTTTACCGCCAACGCACTTTTCATTTTTAAATTTCAGTGTAGAATTCGATCTCATTTTGAAAAACAATAATAATTTTTCGATTTTTTGATCGAATTTTCCCAGCATTCTAGCCAGTTGATCTGCCTTAGTTTTTAAAACTGGACCTCTGATGGGAATGTTGAGGCTTCTTTGCTGGATCGCTTGATCCAAATCCTTGTGAGTTGGCTTTCTTAGCCTCTTGGTTTGGCCGTTCGGGTCTTTTTCCGATTCAGCCTCGATTTTAAACTTAGAGCACCATATTGTGTTGACGGTTGAATACCCCAGATTAAATTGTTTTGCCACTTCACTCTTCTTCCGGCCACTCTCCAGCGCCTTGATAACTGCTTTCCACATACACTTCTATTTTCGCACTCATTTTGACTAAAAAAATTCACCTCGCTTTTCAATACACTTCGATGTTTGCTGCACCAGTTAAACAACAACATTGCAAGGGCCATTGACCATAAGGACCAGTCTTCAATTAAAGAGCAATTAAATTTTAATCCGCAGGTGTTGGAAATTCTAACTTTCACCCCTCAGTATCTGCCCGCCCGCCTACCTCTCTTTCTGGAAAAAGATTTTAGCAGGTAAATATTGTTTCCAGATTTAAACATGGAATTTCCTAATCCGAAAAATTACTTTATAATCCATATTAAGTTACTTTATAGGCATACTAAATTAACACAGGACCTTATGGGGCTTTGTCGGGACTAAGTAATTTTTTACTTTATGACCGAATTTACTTAGTGACCGTTTTCTTTATAAGCGGACTGCACTGTATTTAGGGATAGGGGCCGCGAAATAATACTGTGCCGTAGGACCCCAATTTAGTTAATTCGTCACTGCACGGCATGTCTATTTAAAAGAGAGTATTTAAATTCATACACAAAATAATACTTATAAGTGGCAAAGGGTTTACCACGGTTACTGTAGATACTCGTACAACAACACAAAGATATAATATAGCAAATTAAAGTTAATGTATTTCGAATAAAGCCAAAGTTCATAAGAGTACAAATTTAGTCATTTTTTGTATATAAAAATGTAAATTTCCAGTGAGGTTTTGAACTGGACTGCCCATACGAATCTTATTATTACGCCATGAGAAGGTTTATTTCCAAATTTCCAGTAATCCAGAGCGTCTTTTGTGAAAGCAGGAATATAGCTTGGTTAGGGTTAAGCAAATTTACACAAGATCTCTTGAAACATTTCAAGTAGGGTCCGTTTTATTTCAAAGGAAGTGAGCAACTCAATTTCGGCTCAAGCTGTATCTATAATTTGCAAGAGGTTTTCTGAACCCTTGAAGTTCTTTTTAACAATATTATCGGAGAGATATTCTTTAGTAATTTTAATAAGCCACAAAAAAGTATAATAATAATACTTGTATTTAAAATTTTCCTAAATGAAAATATCTATGCGAATTAGGAGGTACAATCCATCGTTGGAAGTAAGAAATTTAAGGAAAACCAGTGGAAAGTCATCAAACCCATCAAGATATCCTATTAATTCAATTTCAAATAATAATATATTTGGAAAATTGGTAGAAAATTGTAATTTTATGAAGAGAAAGTTCTTATTCAACATTCCCTTTTACTTAAATAGATTCTTCAGCACCATCTATTTTTATAATATAAAAATACTTTGTTAGAGAACGACATCCATTACCCCTAAAGTATCAACAAATGAGCTACATCACAACACGTAATATTAGACGACAGCCATTTCTGTCGTTTACTGCTTTCACTGGTGTAGATATCTATAAAAGGAAGGCGTAGTAATGGAATATTTTTGAATATAATAAATTATTCATTGGATAACCTTAGTACTTCGATTATACTATAACAGCCTAGTCGGAATGTACGCCATATATGGAATGTTTACAATACTAATGATATATCTCCAATATTGGTTAAAATATTTATTTATCGGTGAGATGTTCCTGTATGGTATTCAAAGCGGTTAAGGAAGGCCGAACAAACCAATTTCATTGCAGCATTTCCCTGACACTTGATGCGCTGTAGGTATAATTTAATTTTGAAGAAGGTCGAGCTACTTTATCTATTCATGAAATCTGGTAGGTCTATTTAACTTATATCTACGCAAATCTTGTAGAGGTGCTAAAATGTCTGTTTTAAATGATAAACGTTCAGAGGGTATCCGGAAAGCCAGACAAATATCAATTAATATTGCCCTCCGGAAATGCTATATTTATAAGTTGCGCCCGCGAAAGGACTTTCAACATCAAATATTAATATCTGCGTTCGGTAACAGCCGCAACAAAGGCAAAAACAGGCAGAAATAAATACGGGCGGATACCAGGACTGACAAATATTTATTTCCAATATTTACTCCTGGCAGATTCGGGTAAATACTTTAAAAGCTAAGAGCTTCAAATTTTATTATTTCTCGGTGACAACTGCTGAAATGCAACTTCAGCTTTTTAGCGGAGACATCTTGACAAAGAAATACGCCGCTCCCCTTTGCAAAGAGACGGCGGCATTACTCCGGAGTAAAAGATTTATCGGGATGAATCCCCGCAAGCGCTTAAATGTCGATATGCTGATAGATACAAACGGTTTCTCATATACATTGCTTTAGGACGAGGAAGTCTAAATGGTCTGTCTGTTCTTCGCCGAGACCCGAGGAAATGGCAGGTCCCGGCAGGTCATGATGCTTAATGTGTCAGTTGATAGTTTCGAATGATTTTTTTTTCAAAGTTTAATGTTCTAACCCGAAAAATGGCAGGATTTATTCCCGGACTCTATAACGAGATTCTAAGGCTAAACTTTCAGGAACTGCTTCAAGCTTCTGCCTACAAAAATTGCAAAATGGAAGAGAGAACGGAAAACTGTTCTAGTAAATATGTTCCATATTGTATTGAAATATTCGCCTTCACAAATTCAAGTACAACAATATGCAGACTTGCTCTGACCATGAATATTCCGTAGAGGAAAATTTTGCGAATTGCCAACAGTATATACTAAATGACTATAGTGCGTTTCAGAGTCGCCGTGCAGCATGGAGAAGATAGGGCAATGGTTTTCTTATGGGACAAAAAATGACATTGTTGCCAGTATTCGTAATCTCTTAACAATCGCACGTCGGGTTTATTTTGTTGAAATGAGGTAGGTGTTCAGAAGTTCTCAAACAAAAATAATATTAACCAACCAAGATAATAATGTTAAGTACATAATTTGCTTTATTATTTACAATGAGGAATTTCTCTTTGTAAACTAATGTGAAAAAGGTATATAGGTGCGAAAAATACTACTTTTAAGGCAATTTACGTTGAAAATTTAATCAAGAAAGCATATTCTCAAGTGACACCAGAAAATTGGAGCAACTACGTAGGCCATGTGGAGAAAATAGAAAAGTCAGTGTGGGAAGTTGGCAACATAATGGACGAAATAGAGCCCATAATTATCAATATCAACGCTGGTGATAGTGATGGTAATCTAAATATTTTTCATTGTGAAAATATTAAATTTAAAATTGTATTTAGATCCAAGTGCCCTTACTGTGGTTTTGTGTATTTTTGTCATCGTTCAAAGGTCAAACTGAAGTTAGCTGCTGACTGCTAATTTATACCAAATGTCCATTTTCTCATATAATCGTAAAGCGTAACTGAACCGACTTCTGAGATAGAGTATTTATGATCTTCAGTTAGACAGACCGTGGTGTTTCAATTTAAACATTTTGGCGACAAGTTTCTAAAAGTTGTCACCTGCCGCCCAACTCACCTTACATTAATAAAAATAAAAATTTAATAAAAATATGATTGCGGAATGCAAGCTAATCAATCTATTTAAGTTCAATTAGATTTAAAAATTATTTTTTATATCATAACAACAATAATTTATAACAATATATGTATATATATATATATATATATATATATATATTACTGCGTTACATGAACCTTGATTTAGATAATCTAATAGAAAATTAATTTATTTAGATAACTTAAAGCTATTTTATGCTTTACACCTGAAAAATAAATTGTTAAAACCAAGCAAAGATCATGTTCAATTAGTGTTTGTCATCTCCGTTGATTTTGTTTGGGTTGATCTGGTGTCTAGTCTTTGAATTCTCTGTTTCGCTTTGCTTGTTCGTAGTCGTAACAATTGTATGAAGGTATTAGAGGTATTTATCAAACTTAACTGTGAGTTTTTCACCTGGAAAACAATAAGATATGAGATTTGTGTATTCTGTGCGATAACTGTCAACTAACATGTAATTTTGGAGAAAAAGGGACCTTTAAATTGTATGTTTTTGTAACATACAGGTATGAAGAACAGTTTAATACGCTTTTGATAATTATTAATTGTAATATTAATTTAAGGTGATTTATGCTAAAATGAATATGAGTTTTGTTATAAAAAAGTAATTGATAGACCGTGTGGGGTGTCAATCCATTCCTTTTTAAATAAGGAATATACTTATAATTTCAGTTTTAATGCAAATGATACCTTCAAGAAGTTATTTAAATATTTAAGATTTGGTTAATTTGTGTTCATTTCATTCTGCTTTCCCATGGGTTGGGGAAGTCACATGTTTTTTGTAAAATGTACTTATTTTTGTTTGTATTAAGATGTTGCCATGGTTAAAAAAACAATGGCCACAATGGGTACTTGCCATGAAAACTTCAACCTGAACAGATGCTCCTTTGGCGAGTCAATAAAAAATATAATTTTGTGTGTTTATTTATCCTGTTTGAATAAAACCATGTTATTAAGCGTTACGGTTCAAATCGGCGTTATTTGTTATTTGTACGTGTGAAAAATTGATAAAACTCGGTAAATTAGTCGAAAATCAAGAATTTGGGGCGGAGTATTAAAGTAGCGTCAGTAGGCTTCAGTTGGTTTATTCGACATGTTTTGTTTGTATTTGCGTTTGACATTTAAAACGTAAACAAAATTCAATCTTCACCCAGGTACGTACGTACAAATAACGCTGATTCGAACCGTAACACTTCATAACACATCAGTTTCATTCAAACAGGATACATTAAATACACGAAATTAAAATTTTTAATCGGCTCGCCAGACTAACGTCTAGTCACGTTGAATTATACATGGCAACTCTCTTTTTTGTTTTCCCATTAGTCTTCACTTTTTTCAACAAGTAACCATAGTAACACTATAATACTAACAAAAATAAGTACATATTACAAAAAACATATGATTTCTTCAACCAATGGGAAAGCAGAACGAAATTAACACTAATCAACAAAAAATTCCTACCGGTATGTCTTGGTTTTTGGAATCGGAATACTAGAAAACTAGGCACTTACATCGAATGAATTACATACACAAAACATATTGTAAAAACAATTGTTTTGGGACTTAGTAGAATGGGCAAGTCAACTGTTGAGCAATCTGATGGCGAGCATCAGCCTTCACGAGCACGTGGTTCTTCTAAAATGGAAATATTTTCCAATCCTATAAATCGGTCATATAAAGGGTAGGGTAATCATGACTATTCTCTTAAATATTATTAATATTTGATATCTAAATCGTTGACTATACATATGTATAATGTTCAAGATACCACTAGTTATCCTAACATCTAATAAATTTAGTTCACATTTATTTATGTAAATAAATTCTTTGTATTCAATGAGGAGCTATTTGAGGATTTCTGGAATTGGAACTGGTGTGTATGACATTGCTTAAAAAAATTGTCTGTTCTAGCTTTGCCGTTCTTTCAGTCAGAGACAAATAATGGTTTAACGTTATGGATAAGATACCACTTTTAACGTACTTTGAGGTTACACTCGGATATCTACTTTCATACTGTTTAACAAAAGAGATTGCATTAATAGATGATTTGGCATATACATGGTTTTAGACTATAAATTGTAATATTATATTACCAATTATTTTTCTGAAGCTTCGAAGACATAATTTGGTTTAAATCTGAACAATCAGACCAATGTTTACGCATTAAAGCAAGTTAGTCCTTCTATCTCCATATGTTTATCCAGAAGTTGAATAAGCAATAAAAATTTTAAGCCTCCGAAAATTTGGAGCGGGCCAATATATCTTTCAGGGAAAACATCCGGTGCTCGAAGCTCAAGGAGGCGGGGCAATGAGAAAACAATAACTTATCCAACTCTCTTGAGCGCTAGCTTGTAGCAACCAATTACTACCAATACTCTTCCTCCAGCGGCCTGTATGATATTGATAAGTCATTATGTTTTAATTGGAGAGCTTGAGCTTCTTCGGAAAAATATAGAGCGATCTCTGTCGGTGGCAGAGTGTAGAATCCAATCAATTACGGACCAATAAACCCTGCAGTTGGCGGCCTGCCAAGGCCAGAAAACTGGGCTGGACACGCCGAACGAATTCCCCCGACTTCAAGTGGTTTCACTAAACTATAAGAAAACGTTATCAGTATTGACACTCTCAAATTAGCGATCATAAATTTCCCTTCGGATACACCTGCCTGCCGAAGTTTCCTCTATGCCTAATTTCGATTCTGGCGCATTCTCTTGCACGCAACTCTTGTCTCTAATCATCTTTTAATAACGCTTTGATTTCCTTTTCAGTTCATTATTCCCCGATAATTCAAAATTAATGGCCACATCGTGTTTCACACACCTACACTCATGCCGTGCTTCGGTGTTAATGCGAATCGAAACGAGTCCTGTTCTTCCTCTTTGCCTTAAAAGTAGCATGGGAATGCATTAAATATTCAGGAGGGCTCTCGGGGGTGTATTATTATCGAAGAATTCAAGATATTTGTGCCGTATGGGCAGTGCAAAAATTTCGCTGTTCAATTTTGTATAAATTTTGTCAAACGAAAATTGTTTACTATGCAGGTTTGAAATGATTTTTCCTGGCAGATTTCTATTTCGAAGGTAATGCGATGGCGGGACAACTTTAAGGGATGGTGTTGCTACACGAGATAAATCTGTAAGAATAAATCTAGAGTTGTTGCAAAACTTTATTCTACCGTTAAGTATTAAGGTAGTACAAATTAAATACAATTCAGTTAATAATTATAATTATAAATCGTTCTGAATTAAATTAAAGTTCATTAGAGATACTCCTTGCCCATACTTTTTATTCTTTACCAATCTTCTTCTTCCGTTCCAAGTCAATCCCTTTTGTCTTAAGTTCTGCAAGACAAAACTGCGATCTTGCCTCCAAAATTCTTTTTGTTTTTCTTTCTTCCCCCATCCGTATTATGCGTCCAAACCATCTTAGTTGTCGTTTTATGCTTTCCAGGATCGACTCTACTTCCAGTTCTTCTCTCACTGTATCGTTTCTGATCCTATCCCTTCTCGTTATCCCATTTACGCCACGTACGTATCTGATTTCCATGGCCTGAATTTTACTTTCCATTTGTTTCGTTAGAACCCAGCTTTCGCTTCCATATGTTAA
>JABXWE010011627.1:0-17931 GCA_014611495.1 Limonius californicus | reverse complement strand
TACCATTTTTTGCAATAAATGAAGAAATCTTAGGTATTTTGCTGGTAGTTTCTTCCTTTTCCTCACTATATGCTTCCTGCTCAGTATCAGTATCAACATCTCTTGGTTCAACAAAATCAATTTCATCAGTGTCCGATTCATCAACTTCTTCTTCGGAATCTGTAGCAACTTCTTCCAACAAGCGTTGTAAGCGTGCTTGTTCCGCTTCAAAACTCATTATCTAAATAACAATAAATAATTTACAAACAAATTTACTAATATTTAGATTTTGGTACTTACAATACGCGAAAATTGATTTCTACAACACTGTGAATTTGCTATAAGAAACTAACGTGAGTACTGGCGTCGGGTCTCTGAGACTTCACAGGCACGTAAAAATAATACAAACAACAACAATACCCCCCTCCGGTGAGCAAAGTGTACTAAACTCATATTTAGGAAGGTACTGTAAAGGCCGTTGCACAGTTTACAACAAATATTTTATAGGGGGGGGAAATTAAATCCGGCAAGTCTGTTAGACCCGGCGCCAGTACTGCAGGGTTAAGCCAATTCTTATGCCTTGTTAAAAATATTTGTATATGTAGCGCGCTTTCGTTGTTGATATAAACCCTGGAGGTACAATTCCTCAATAATTCACGACAAACCGGGCTTTCCTTATGAATTTTCGCAAGCGAGGGCTCCTTTCACGTGCAACTTAATAAAGCACCTCGAGCGGCCCCAAAACGACATTTTAATATCCATAACATGAATAACACAGAAAATGTAAATTGCTAATATTGTGTAAACTTGTCATTTTTTTGTAAAAAGCAGCGTCGAGAGAAATAAAACATAATACAAAATTTCCAATAAAACTCGGGCTCCAAGGAGCGGTCGGGAATATAAGAATATGGCTTAGAGGAAAATAGCTACTTTTCAAGCGAATATTGCAGTGAAATTGTAAATTCTTTTGTGAGATTTTAGAAGCAATTTTTTCTTTACTTGTTGATAATGAAGTTGTGCATAAAAATTCAAAAAGTCATCGAAACTGTTTAAAATCTTATATTGAAATATTGACTAGCTCTGTTTGCTTACATTATATATCTGGTTTCGTTCTTACCGCTACTAATAAAATTAATTGGGCCTGGTAGATTGAAAGGGTTTAATTTGATCCGTAAGGAAAACATAATTTTGATTAAGATTTGGAAAATAATCTTCAAATATGTCACGACTGTCAATTTGAAAACGTCCAGTGCATTATATCTCTGAAAGTAAAACTTTTCTAGAAAACGTTTCTAGAACATAGAGAGGGAATCATCACGATTCTTAAAGTTAACCTTCCCATTTAACCCCTCAGGCTCTAGTTACCCCAACAAAAAAATTTCAAATGGTAACACCCACTTTGTGATACGTCATTAAAAAGCTCATACAAAATTTCAGAAAAATGGAGTCGCCTCAAAGATTTCTAGATTTTGACCCTATTAGACTTCTGTCTATGGGGTCACTTAAAATTTACAAAACTCAGCTTTATCCCATCGCGCAACTGTGACAAGGAATAGTTCAGGAGTTCCGAGCTATTTCGCAACAAACCTTCCAAAATGTTCGGAGAGAATTTAAGAATAGATTTTACTATTGCCTAGAGAATAATAGAAATTGATTTAGAAACCTTCTGAGTTTTATCTTTTAATTTTTCCGAAACGAGTAGGGGAAAATGTTTGCTACTATTGAAGAGCATTTTGTAAAAGCTTTTCAACGACATACCGCATTATGGGTGTTATCATTTTTTTTTGTTAGGGTTGTTAGAGCCTAGGAGGTTGAACGAGGAAGGTTAACTAATGAGCCATGATGATTCTCTCTTCATTTTCTAGAAAAGTTCAATACCTGTTTTGCTTCCAGAGATATAAAACTTTATACGTTCTTAAATTTACATCCTGTATATTCGGAAGTATATTACAGCTACATGTTGAAAATCAGAAAAAGATTTTTGTTGTTATTTATGGCAATTGCATGAATTACACGATATATTATCAGTAGTAATCCTACGAATGTATAAAGATTATCGAATATAAATTTACTCTTTTTTGACAACTCAATTGTGCTGTTTCAAACCCGACAACCGCATAGCGGGAGTGGGGTGACTTAAAGCATCACAATTGGGTTGTCAAGAAGCAGTAAATTTGCGATAGTCTTTAATAAACGAGTAGGCTTCGTTTAGATTATTTCATGTAAAGAGAAATTATAATTAAACGCTATTTAGTATTATTAACCCTTTTATTTTTAATTTCATGTATCTTGTTTTCACCAAAACGTTTTTGGCAACTCATTTTCATTACAAAAATGGCTTCATGCGCAAATATATCTTCTTTATTTGTTAACTATGCATGTACAACTTTTTTATTAAGTAAGTAGGAATATATTTGATAGTTCTCATAGTTAATTTTAAATTGTCAATTAGAAAAGCGAAACACCAAATCGACAATCCTGGTTTTTCGATGATATTAAACAATAGAAAATCGCAGTATCGTTATACTGCCGGGGCTTTCTGATGTTATACATTAATTTGTGCTAATCAGAAACGTTTATTTTTCTTCGAATGAAATTATCATAGAAATCAGAGTTTCATCATTTAAGATATTGGATATTGGATAGATTATGGGAGTATTTGGACAATATACAAATAGCAGGAAAGAGCTAGCTTTCAATTTTCTAACTTATAATGCAACCATATACGATGGTAAGTTCTTAATAAACTACGCGCGAAACTATAATCAATGGATAATTAAGGAGATCCCAAAACGGCCTGGGAATTCAAATCTTAGTGTAGACTTAATTGTGTGGAATTCATGATATTCCTTCCTTTATCTTCCCCAAAATACAGGTAACTGATCATGGCTTTTTATTAATAATAACTTTACTTAGTTGTGATAACCTTGTCGCTGCTCGTTATGCGAAACAACTGTAATTGGATGCAGTCTTGGCATTGTTCTGAGTTAAGAACATTATATAGGTCGTAACAATGGACATATACACATTATGATGCTAAAGGATGTCGGTTTCTAATGTGGTAAAAAAGAAAAAGTAAAGAAAGTCCAATTACATAATAAACGCAGGTTGATTTTATCCTATTTTTCCCTACTTTGACAATTTTTCGGATGCCCTAAAGGCATGCAGAGGTGGCTAAAGAAAAAGAAGAAGATGTTTTTATGAATCTCTGGATCGTTTTTCACTTTAATATAATTGGGATATGTTTTTTGCGAGTTAAAAAAGCAGAACGCAGAAAGTTCGCATAACTGTTATGATAATAGAAAAATCTATTTTAGTTAATTTTAAGGCATTTTAGTACCTCTTAATTAAAAGTAATTTTAATAATTGAAATACGAATATACCAATACAGAAATCATAGATAGTAAACACATAATAAATGTCACAAACATTCCTACCGTACTTTGAATTTAAAAGATCGGTTTTCCGCGTATATTAACTATTTCCTATTGTGAAACTCTAAAATAATGACATTAAGCATCGTGCACAATTACTATGACACCTTTAAATAATATATTTCATCCAAACATTCTGTGTTATAAAAACTGTGGCACTGTAATGTTGGTTGTGTTTAAGAAACTTATAAACTCTATTATAAAAATATATTATACATACTAAATAAATTGTTTCTTGCTTTATTTCGTTGAAATATGTTAGTACGTTTTAATACTCATCAACACAGTTGGGCAAAGGTATATTTACATATTCTTTCCTATTGGGCATAACTTGTTAATTTTTCGTGTACACACGTTCTTCAATGTTTAGACTCATAGAAAGTCAATCCTTTTTTCATATTTTGAATATATTACAACTTTACGGCATGTGGCATATGTTCGTGCGTATTTTGTCTTTTAAGGGCATGGAAATGCAAATTATAGCAAAAAAAAATTAAAAAATAAAATATCAAACAAACTGTTTGGAAATGAATGTTCGGTAATTTCTTACGGGGAAATAACTTAATATCTCCTAAATATCTTACAACAGAAAGTTCAGGTAAATGTAGTTTTAGACTAGAAGACAAAGTCAGTATTAGTTGGGTAGATACTTAGGTATTTAGTGGAAAATAGTACGTATTTGGAAATTTTGCCAATTTTTGGTAGATATCGTTATTGTGTATTTAGTGCTTACCAAAGGGGTTGGTAAGTTTCCAGTTTCTTTTTTGCGCCATTCACTTCTTGACAGCACTGCAAGTATCAACCCGAGATTTGTGAAAATGCCTAAAGTTGGTAGTTCAAAAACCGAGTTAATTAAGAAGTGGTTGAAGCCGCACGTTTTGTACCGTTTCCACAAAAGAAATATGTATCCCGTTATTTTAATTTTATAAAATATGGGATTTAAGAATTAAATTAGAGATTTAATTAATGTAATATTGCAAAGAAATTGGCAAAGCTCCCCTCAATTAGTTGCTATATCCTTTAAGCTCTAGTAAATTACTATACTCAGTTATTGTTTTTACAGATCAACGTTATAAAAAGTTTCAACTTGATCAGCACGTAGCTACTGGCCCACATAAAGAAAATAATGCAAACGAGCCACAACAATTATTGCTGAATTGTTTAAACAAAAACGAAAATTTTAGCAACTTTAATGACGATTTGTGTAAAATGACGATTTCGTGCAACATTCCATTAAATAATTTTGACGTTCCAGAATTTAAACAATTCTTGGAAAAATATACAAAAGAAAAAGACGTTTCCCGAAGAATAGCTTCTAGAACGCAGATTCCAAAATTATACGAAGAAAATCTTAGGAGCGCTATATCGAATAATTATATTTGGTTTAGTGTTGACGAAACCACCGATACCAGAGGAAGATATATTGCGAATTTTATTGTTGGTGTCTTGAACAGAAATCCTTCTTCCAGCTTCTTAGTTGTTGTTAAACAACTCGAAAAAACCAACCATTTGACAATTTCACGTTTCGTCAATGAAACCCTTTCATTGTTATATTTGCCAAATCAAGTACTATCAGAAGGAATTTTATATATGGTAACTGATGGTGCAGCATACATAGTGAAAGCTGGTCAAAACCTAAAAGGTTTTTTTTCTAATATAATTCAAGTGACCTCTTTGGCTCATGCAAAGAATAGAGTAGCCGAAACAATTAGATGCGAGTTTCCTTTGGTGAATAAACTAATTAATAACGGGAAAAAGGTATTCTTAAATTCACCAGTTCGCGTTGAAGTTTACAATGTTCCCTCACCTCCACAGCCAATCTTTACCAGATGGGGAACGTGGATTGAAGCCGCTGTATTTTATTGCGAACATTATAGTTATTTTAAAAATGTTGTTAACTCTTTTGATTCAAGTTGTGCTCAGTCTGTGGCAGACTGTCATGGTATTTTGAAAAGTTCTGAATTAGAATCTCAAGTATCCTACATAAAGGCTCATTTTTTTGAAATTCCCGACATTATTAATAAACTGGAGACACAAAATCTGCTTCTTGTGGATTCTTTAGAATTATTCGAAAATTTTCACTCCATCCTCAATAAAAACAAAGGTAAGATATGTAAAAAAATTAGTAATAAAATTGAAATCATATTTATTTAAATATTGTCCAGTAACATCGTGTGATGTAGAAAAAAGTTTTTCCAGCTATAAAAATAATTGGAAGATAAATGGCAGAATTTCCTAGTTGACAATATTGAAAAATATATGGTTATTTATTGTAATACAACTAATAAAGAATAGATTGTAAATAGAATATTGTATGCATAATTTGTTGTTTATATTTCTCCTATAAGTTCTCTATTTTTCATGTATCTAGTTTCAAATATCAAGAACATTTTGTTAGTGTGATGTAGGATACGCTCCTTTTTGTATATGCTTGTAATTAAAAATACTGAAGAACAATAATGGTATTATTTCTCTTTAAACAAAATACGACAGCATTTGATTTAAAACTTGCTTTAACTTATGAATTACAGTTTAAAATAAATGTCAGAATTTATCGTATTATGCCATACACAATTTTAGGAATTTAATATAAATAAAATTGTTTTTAGTGCATTTATAAGTGCATATCTCAATAGCTTACTGCATACTCGTGCATATATTGAAGGCTTTTTATGGCATATATTAGTACATATATGCACTATCTTCAGGACATATCTGCCCAACTCTACTTATCAACTAAGGAATTATAATAAACCCTCAATCATTAACAATATTACATTTGCTTGTTAAATGCTATACATATTATTTACAATGTAGTGTAAAATACACCGGTTTGTATTATTTTTAATTAACAGATTCAAATTTGTGAAAACTGCGTCAAAATTCTATCTACTTCTATCTGCTTTCAATATTGCAGATATTGTGTCTAACACCGAAACCTACGTAACTGACCGGATTCGCCCCGGGCGGTAGTAAACCAGACGTGCGTAAAAGCTTTCGTAATATTAAACTCTATTTTAAATTTGAATACTGAATGAAGTGGAGTCCGCAAATGCATGTGCGGCTTTTTATTTCGATGTATTATTATAAAAAACGAAATACAACTTCATAATTTTCTCTATTCCCAATCCAACCCTTAACCTGTTTCCCAATAACTTCCACTAGCTTCAGTTACAAAACAATCCACCAAACCACATTAAATCCGCGAAAAACGGCCCCGGATTTTCACACAGACTGATATAATATCTGTGTATTTCGCCAAAGTACGAACTGTAAGGTAATCCGGAGTATTGATTTGTAATTTGAACCGCAGAGAGATACCGAAGATGCTTTTCGCTTCGAGCTTTGACGTAATGAGCTTACGTTGCATTTTAGCTTAAGTTGTTTTGATAGCTGCTTTTACCAGGAATATCTCATTGCTCTGAACTCTTATTCCAAATGGAAGAAAATTAATCTAATTTGAAATCGACTCCTGCTTGCTATAACAGCAAGTACTTTCGATTTATCTCCGCCGTAGCTTTATTTCTCGTTTGGCAGTTTATTTGTAGTGATTAGTTTGGGAAATAGCAAAGCCGGAAAACATAGAAAAATTAGTTTTTGAGGAACAACCTTCGCAGTATTTAATTAGCTGGACAAATCGAAATTAATGTACTTAGGTAATCTTCAAGCTGTGTTGATATTTTTATCAATAATCTTCAAATTCGTTTTATCCAAAGTCCATTAGAAGCACAATAGCTTGCTTATGAAGGGATGCTCTGAAGTATTTCAATACCAGCAGACAACTTTCGTTCGCCGAATACAGGGTTCGTGTGCTGAAAGCCCGGGTCGACAAAAACAGAATTTTGAGGCATTAACTTTAGAGAGCAGAGCGTGAGATCGGTAGCATTTTTAATGGAAAGTACATAAATTAATACTGGCACAAACGGTCGCCTTTTTATTCTTGCTTTCTCTTCATGCGGATTTCCACATTTCCGTTTGTTACCACTGCGAGTCAGCTTCTATGTTTACATTCAATCTACAAAAAGCCCCAGTTTAGCTGTTATTTAAATTGATTAAATTTACTTTTGACTCGTTTTGTTTCTGCTCCCTACAAATCGTTGTTGTGTAGCTGCAATTAGTGATAACTCAATTCGGGGTTACAACTTAATTGAAAAATTCGAAATAACAGGCGAACATGCTTGACGAATTGAAAATTTTAAAATTATGACGTATTTGATTGGACATCCAAAGATACAGTTGATTACATACATTTCAAATTTGCCGTCTTAGAATTATATTTCATACTTAGATTTAGTAATCTAAGATAAAAGATCTAGAAGTAGAAGAAAAGAAATTAAGGGAACAGGCAAATTTAAGTACTTGGGATTTACAGTGACAAAAGAGGCAACGACAGAGAAAGAAATTCAAAGCAGACTGGCGCTAACTAGAACATGTATAAGGCAATTTAACTCAACCTTATCTGACAGAGATATAACTAAGAACACCAAATGCCGGGTATACAGTACAATGGTACAGAGTATAATGACCTACGGGGCAGAAGTATGGGTTACCAACAAGAAAAACAAGGGAAAGATATTAGCAACGGAAATGGAGTTTTGGAGGAGATGCTGCAGGTTAACCAAAATGGATAGAGGATCGAACGGGGAGATACGGAGAAGAATGGGAAGGGAAAAAGATGCCACACGTATATAGAAGAAAAGCGGTTGTTATGGTACGGACACTTTAAAAGGGCGGAAGAACATAGATGAATAAAAAAGATGACAGAATGGAATCCTATGGGAAGATGAAAAAGAGGAAGCCCAAGGAGATCATGGCGCAACGAAGTAGACGAAGCAATGGAAAATCGAGGGCTTCAAGAGGGGAGATGGAACAACAGAGAAGAGTGGAGAGGAAGGTTGAGAGAAGGAAGACAGTGACAACAGTACAAATCTTTTATATATATAAATATATATGGCGACAACTTGGGGAGGCGTACGTCCAGAGGTGGAATATCTAAACGCTGGGGATGATGATGATATATAAAGTAACTTCAGAATTTAGTAGGTTATATATCTCATCAATAATATGGGAATCAATAGATTTGTTCCAACATAATTCATACTGAAATCCGAGACGCCAACCATGCTTTAAAAGGAGAAATTATCTTGAAATTAAAAGAAGTGAGATCACCATACTCTGAGACGGCACCCGATAGCGAACAAGTAAAGGTAAAAGTTTTGTAAAACGTATATGCAGCTACAAGAAGTTGTATCAGTTGCCTAAGGAAAGATACGAGCAAATGTAGAGAGTATCAATTGAAAAGTTGATTTATCAACTTTTAGAATATGATATCTGTTGAATCAGCGTTAAATATTCTTTAAAATAATGTAACTAAGTTGTTTTCCAGTTTGATAAGGAGCACGGTGCATTTAAATTTATAGTAAAGCCCTTATACGGGACTATTCTAAGCATGGGCGAAATACTTTAACCAGGTATAGCTGAGGATATTTAACCCATAAATCACCTAGTAAATTAATTTTAAATTCGGAACCGTTACGGAGATATGGGACTTCAAGGATTTTAACATCAATTATGTAAAAAGTAAAAAACTTTTTGTTTCTTGTCCGATTGTGATAATCATTTTTGTTTTGGAAAATTAACAATCCACGCTTAATTTCCAGTCGAGAAAAATGTACAATTGAGTGTGACAAGTGGATGAATGCTCACCCAGAAGTGAAAAGTTGATTTAAAAAAATGTGAAAATCAAGGTATATCTTGAAACCCAGTTACCAGTTTTTTTTTTGCAATTTCTGAATTATTTCGAAAATCTAATATTTTTAGAACCACCTAACAAATTTCAAAAAAAAAACAATACATACTCGTAAACCTAATTTCCATATTATTCAACCAAAACTTTCACATCTGGGTCAGATTTCATCCCCTTTTCACATAACTGTAGTTTTCTTTCTACTGGGAATTAAGCTTGGGCGGTTAGCTCTCCAAAACGACGGAGTTTATCAAAATGGAACAAATAAACTTTGGAAGAACACTTACCACCACGATATTTAGAACACCTAAATACGTACTTTGACAACTAACCTGCCATCTTCAGTAGGAACTTGAACTTACTAAAGTAACTATTCCGAGAAACATATTTGAAGATAAGTCCTTCACTAAGATAACAATTGACGTTAGTTGGTTCAAGTTCTTACTGAAGATGGTAGCTAGTTGCCGAAATACGTATTTAGGTATTCTAAGTACCATGATGGTACGGGTTTTTTCAAAGTCTCTAGTTATTCATATTAAATTGATTTAAGAAAACTATGAACTCTACCACCCCACTATAGCTGCCAAATTAAAAAGAATTCTAGATGATTTTGGGGTTAAATAACTTCAGCTATATGTGGTTGAAATTTAATTCGCATATGTTTGCAAACACCCTGTATGGTGTACGTAACAAACTTGGTTGCCACAAACTTATATAATAATTGCCTGCGAAGGAAACATTTTTTTCTATTCTTGAAAAGGGCTCTGATCACGAGAAAATGAAAATTACAGAAGTCAGAAAAAGGGACGAAGGAGATAAGAGCAGAAGAAAATTATTTTTATAGAGTAAACGTTAAGAGGGATTGAAATTTGCATTCCTAAGATTATGCAAGTTTATGTTCTAATAAACTTCTTTTTATTCTCGTGCCCTATCCCCCAAGGACGTTGGGTATCACTCTGGTCCATTTCACATTATCTACCGCCGCCCTGAAGAGACCAATGGATGACATTCCACACTTTTGCCTGAGGTTCTTTAGCAACGAAATGTGTCGTCTTCCCGGGTTTCTTTTCCCATCTACTTTGCACTGGATAATTATCTGTAATAATCTGTATCTTTCTCCCCTCCTGATATGGCCAAAATATTTTGTTTTCCTTTCCTTTACTGTGCATAATTTCTTTCTCTTTTTGTACCGTTTAACACCTGTATATTTGTGACGTGCTGGACCCAAGATATTTTTAGTATTCTTGTATATCACCATAGATCAAACGCCTCTACTTTCCCGGTTGTTGCGTCGGTAAGTGCCCATGCTTCCACACCATAAAGAAGTACGGAAAGACATAACACTTACGAACTCGCACTCGCAGTTGTAAATCTAATTTGGTATTACATAGCACATTTCTAAGTTGGTTAAATGCACTTCTTGCTTTTTCTATGCGGTCCCATTATTCATTAAGCATGCATCCCAGGTAAACAATTTTCGGTACTCTTTCCAGTGGTGTCTCGTTTATGTATACTCTGCCACCTACGTTATGTTTCTTGCTGATGAACATAATTTTGGTTTTCTTGGCATTGAGATTCTTTTCATACTTTTCTCTGATGTTGGTCACTCGATTTGATTTATTAGTCTTTGAAGCCCTTCCACATTATCGGATAGCAATATACATACTCCATTCATGCTGATTCTGAGTCGTCTAGGCCTTCTTTGAAAAGTTCCTCCGAGTACATGTTGAAAAGTAGAGGGGAAAGCACACATCGATGTCTAACCCCGTGGATACAACGATACGTTTAGATATTACATTGTGTATCGATACAAAGGAATACAATACGCAAAACACAGACATATTCGTATATCACACTTCTTACACATTCTACTATAAAACTGAATTTTAGATAATAATATTACGAAGAATAGCAATTTGCAAAGTAAATAAAATTAATATTTATGTAAATAACCAGCGTAATGCTATTAATTCGCTTTTATTTACAACCGGGCTGAGAATCGTAAACGCCAACTCACGACCCTGCCATCATTATTAAAAATATAATTAAATTGGAAATTCAGCACTTTTATGGCCATCAATGCGAAAGCATGGGATATCTGAATGAATGTATCGATATGATGATACCACAGTATAACCCTGATGGAATTCTATCAGGGTTATACTGTGATGATACCAACTGATACTACGATATATATTACTGAGACCATACGTACCCATACTACAAAACATACATATTGATACAAAAAATTTTAATTTTATTATATGAATGTAAAATATATATTTCTTCTCATCACCATAAAATAATATCGCTCTTTTAATTGAGTTATATGATGATACTCATCGATGCGACTATACATATGTTACAATATAACATTGTGTACCCCTACATCGGTATATTGATGTCTCGATATACAAAACGTGCATATTGATATAAAAATGTTTATCTGACACACTCCTAAGTTTAACATTGATGTGAGAATGTACAATAGGTAATTTTTTATCATCACCGTAAAATTAATTGAGTGATACAATGATACGCATCGATGCGACGATACATCTCGATATACAAAAAGCGCATATTGGTACAAATTTGTTTGTAGAGTACACTATAATTTTAATATTGATGAGAGAATATGGAATAGATACATTTTCACATCAGTATTAAATAATAAGACTCTTCTGGTTGCGATGATACGTATCGATATGTCACAATCTAACATTATATATCGATACGTCGATTCATTGATGTCTCGATATAAAGTACTAAA
The DNA here is from genome assembly GCA_014611495.1 of Limonius californicus. NCBI lineage: Eukaryota > Metazoa > Arthropoda > Insecta > Coleoptera > Elateridae > Limonius > Limonius californicus. The sequence continues at coordinate 6,002 of JABXWE010011627.1, read as the reverse complement.
CATGCATATTGATAAAAAGTTTTTGTACCTCACCTTCCTTAGTTTAATATTGATGTAGAATGTGAACCAGATACGTTTTATTATCGTCGTAAAATAATAAACCACTTTTAATAGAGTAAAAATGTTATATTGCATTTTCAAATTTATATTGAATACCTACTTTAAATTTGAGGATACAACATTAAGTCTTCGGTTTCATTTTTTAAACTTAAATTAAATTTCAATTTGACTACATTTATATAATATGTAATATTTTTGTCGTACGCGCCATTGTAACGAATAATAAGCTTCAACATTTTATGTTCTTAATTAATCCATTTAGTACCGCAAAACACCGCAATTTACCCAGTGGTCGTTAGTCTTCTAAATTAACAACAATGAAACGAGGGCTTGCACAAGTTTAATAGCCAAAAGGAAAAATAAAAATCAGCAGTCACAGATGAAATTCAACTTATAATTGAAAACGTAAATTGTTTTACTGTCATATTTAGTATTCAATTAAAAGTTATAAAAATTCTATTAACTTTTTTTAATTTGTCTCGTTCCTTATTCTCTTAAGAAAGGTCGTTTTGGTCGTATCTCATTAAACAGCGGCTTACCAACTAGCTGGAAGTCCTGGGTGAAACTTCCACCTCAATTTTGGACGCAAAAATTTGCTTAGGCTAGTTTTAGAGTAAGAGGTTTAAGTAACTTATTATGATTCTGTATTGAATATACCCCCGGGTGTCTTTAGGATAAACAGTTCCAATTTACGTACGATTCTTCGCACAATTCTGCATAAATTTAGCCAAGCGCGAAGGTAACCGCACGTTTCTAATGAATATCAAAGTTGTGGGCCAGGACGCAAATTAATTAAACTTAGTTGTTGGTGTAATGTCCAGCACGCCTGACTGTACTCAAACTTAGGCAAAGTTTTGCATAAACGTGAAACATTTCGTCCTGTACCCTTCATGCTAGAGGCAGCTCGTCAAAGTGAGACGATGTCATTGCTGAGAAAGTCTATTTGGTACGTTATTCACTATAGTGTCTTTGCTGCTGTTATTACCACCCCATGGAGTTGCGAGTAACGCGTCAACTACTGCCTAATGAGCATATGTCTTTATTAGGGAACATAAATGGAAAAGGGGGCTATGCAGTTTTTGTTTTTATTACTGTTGTACTGTAGTGTCACGGATTAAACAATTACTCAGTTGTACATAATTAATTTTTCCGACCTTTCCCTTCCCCAATGCTATTTCCTTAGAGTATTTCAGCTTATCAATTTTTGAACCTTCGGAACGCAGACCCTGCTTCAATTAACAATAAAAACTGCCTATAAAGGAAGGAAGTAACAAAATAGAAGGCAAGCACATTTCCTGCAGAAAGGCTGGTCCGAAGTGGAAATAAAGGAATGGTCATAGACTTCGGTTATCATGTTCTAAAAGAGATATACAGACATTAGAAGGAGCGAAGATGCGGATATTGTTCTGGCATATGTCGAAGTGAAAAGGAAACGGAGCAAAGCTGGCTGCAGTAAAAAATAGTAGCAATTTCGCAGCGAACAAACTTAATACTGCGCAGCCATAAACAGGATATGGGAGTGCGTAAAAACACACTAAAATAGACTCTATGTGATGGGAATGTAAAGAATGCGAAGGGAATTTCTTTAGGGTTGTGCAATCTCAAAAAATTGCGGCGTCTGCGAAATTAGAGACGTTCTAATGAATCTGAAAAACTGCTTACTGTTAATCAGTGGCTTAATTCAAACAAGTAGTTAAAAGAATGAATATTATCTTTACGTAAGTTGAAAAGCTCTTTGGTTTTTTTATGTTCAAAATATAAAATAGGAACTGAACAAGATTTTAAATTTTTTTTCCAAGTAAGTATTGTTGATTTAGATTTCTTTTATCATTTGGAAGGGATCTAAATTACTAACATAACTTTTATATGGGCACTAGAAATTTGGGAAGAAAATAAAATTTATGTTTCCAGAGAAATAAAATTTAGTATCAACACCAGAAAAGCTTAAGTCCTGAGATTTTACGACTTGTAGGCTTGAAACTGAAAGGAAGATGCTGGTTACTGATAATAATTGCCATTATACTTTCCGGGCTATTGCTGATATATTTTGTGAAATATGTCGTAGGTATTATGTCTAGCCTTTACTTAAAACCAAATAGTAAAATTTTCATAACGTTAATTTAACGATATTTCGAACCAAATCAGTATTTCAAACACATGTAGGATGATTTTATGACTAAAAATAACAAGTAACAACAGACAGGTATTTGTTATTTGGTCTAAGGAAAATACATAAAATTATACTAAGGCAGAATTTGTTAAAATATGTTGATGCAAAAGTATACCGAATACTCTTATTATTTATAACTTAGCCTAGAGTAGAATATTGATGTCTAAAAACAAAACATATCTTGATGGTTACGATTATGGGTAGACGATATATCTATATACAGATATCGTTTAGTATTGACATTATTGATATTTCGATATATATCTCGTTCACTCTTAAAACTCGTTTTATATTATAAGACTAAGTTTATTAAACATTGTTTAAGTAAAATCATACTGCATTTTATTGATAATTGAGGATTAGAGGATTGAAGTTTAAGAGAATTTAGAATGAAACATGTGTTCATAGTTATGCTTAAAATAAAAATATATACAAGTAAATTATGTTTCATAAAAATCGTACTGCATATTATTGACAAATGAGCGTAAAATAGAAAATTGAAATTTACTAATTCAGTTACTATGTTGACAAATATGATTATCCGGAGTGTATATAAAGAGATATCGAGAATAAATACAAATTAGAACAGGCCCTGGAAATGGAAACGTATGATGCAACCCCTGTGTGTGTTTTGTGAGGCTAATTTCACATCAGTCGTGAACAAGTAAATAAAATTATGCTATAAAATATTAATATTAAAGCAAAACAGAAACTTATCTACATTTAATTAACATACAAATAAAATCAACACATATTGATCTCCTTTTCATATAAGCATCTCGACGCAGCTCGTGTATTGATATTGGGGTGTATCAATTTTATCCACATATGGGTTCGTCAATATTTCTATTTTTCGATATGTTAATACATAGCTAAAAATATGCTAAGGGGCAGGCTTTATTTTGAACATTTTTGCAAGTTTGCCATGTTTATGTTCGAATACGCATTATTTAAAATTATTAACTATTAACAACTGCATAGTTTCATACTGATCTACGGTAATTTTTTCGAAACCTTGGTTTACGTACAAACACAGCAATTGTCAAATATTGTATTCTGTTTGAAAAAATCTCTCTTTTTGTATTAGTGCTAAAGAAATTTTTATAGTAGTTCTTTCTAGAAAATTATTATTAATTTCAATTATAGAACGTTGGTATTTAACTCGGTATGATAAAAGGAGGAGGTCGTCAAGCGGATGTTGCTGAAAAATTGGGCACGTTGCGGCGGGGGGGGCATTTGTTTATTGTGGAGACGTTATAATGAAATCGATGTAGCAGAAAAACATGAAGGATGCGGAAAAATAGCAACAGTTGTACAAGATAGGGATGTGGTACTGCCGGCAAAATGTAATCCCATCATAACTGCTCGGGAGCCGTTTACTATCGAGGGCAGCATTTTAAATTTTTACAAACGACCACTAGGTGGAGCTATTGAGATGTGTCATTACTATTTTCGTAAAATTTGGCATTTGTTATTGTGAAAACAGTGGTAGGTTAGAAATTGACAGAGGAGTTTGTTTACGGTGAATATGATTTTACGATTTCATTAAAGGCCTAACTCAACAACAATGCATAGAATCGCTTAGTTCAACTTTTGGTAATGAAGTACCATCAGAAATGACTGTTTACAATTGGTTTGCAGAATTTCGTCGTGATCTTACGTCCGTCAGTGATGAATTTCGTGAAAGTCGATCGAAATCGGTTGTTATTCCAAAAAATATCGATGCTGTACGCAACATGATTAAAGAAGATCGGCATGTGACTTACCGTGAGATAGAGGCATCCTAAAGGCATATCGAAGACTGCAGTACATTCGATTTTGCATGAACATTTAGCTGGGAAAATAATCTGTTCTCAATGGATTCCGCATAATTTGACCGAAGCTAAAAAAAAGGCTCGGGTTAATTGGTGTAAGGAACTGCTAAAAACATTCGACCGAGGAACTGCGAAATCCGCATACAACATCGTAACAGGTGAAGAAACTTGGATGTATTCGTATGAACGGGAAACTAAGGAAACTGTTTGGGTGTTCTATGATGAACCGAATCCCACAAAAGTTGTCCGTTCACGAAGCACTTCCAAGAAAATGATCGCTTGGTTCTCCGGTTGTACTGGACATGTCGCAATCATTCTTTTAGAGGATCGAAGAACAGTTAATGCTGAATGGTGTACAACAATTTGTTTGCCAGAAATCATCGACGGAATTAGGAAACACAACCGAAAACGTAACATCATCGTCAAGAAGCAAGAAGCAATAAATTAGATTGTTCCAAAAAAAAATTTTTATTATACTTGAGTCATAATCTCTGTTTTTGAAACTAAAAAGCGTGCAAAAAAAGGGCTTTTAAAACACTAGTGCTTTACACTTGCCTAGGTTACAAGACAACATTTACTTGTTGGCCATCGAGCTGTATAATTTTTCGTATTCCTTGCAATAGGTACGCTTGTTTAGATTTCGCGGGGTTTAATCGCTGTTCGGCTAACATTCTAATCTCGGATGAAATATCCTCGTTTTCGTTCATTTTGTAATTCACGAACACAAAGTCGAAACAAACTTCACAAATCAACAAATTTGTAGTAAATATGCATAGCAACGAAACAACAGCAATTGCTAACCGTTTCTATATAAACGATTAATGATAAGATTACTTCGAAAACGGGATTTCAATTTCCTTTTTCTGTTATAATTTTTAGATTGTAGTGCAGGTATAATAAAAAATAGCGTATAATACTCGTGTATAAGAGCCTTTAAAGCACTGCTCCTCGTGTTTTTCACCCACGGAATTACAGTTGGTGGTCAGACCAACAGACACCAAATTCATGAAGCGGGGCTACTTTTTGATGTCCACTTAGAGATCCTGCATTACACTTCGGCAATCGCGCTGTTCGTTTAGCTTGGGCTCCAGTAAGCTTCCAATGGGACCAAGAAAATGGAATTCCAACCACTGACCAGATCTCGTTTGCTTGCTCCAATACTTAAAGCGTGTGCTCGAATCTGTTGTGTTCCTCTTTTTTCATGCTGCTGGTCCGCCGTGAGTAGTTATGCACGTTAATGTCCTCATACATACACATCATAGGGTAACTAACTGGTTCCAGGAAACGAAAATCACCACTGTACAGTGGCCTGCTACGTCTCCTAACCTCAATCCAATGGGTAGTGTTGTTTGAAGAATGAATCGGCATCTAATTTTAGGTATGCCCAGACGTTGTTAAGCTGTAACTACAGCGCATGATGGCAACATATTGTATTAAAATGCAATTGATTTAAATTGCCGTCATAATTTAAATGAATAAACCATAGTCGTAGTCTGATTATACGTTATATTTGTTGTTACTAATTGTCACTAATCGGCAATTTTTAGGTTTGTTTTTCTTTTATTAATGTGAAATTTTCAGCTAATGAAACACAACCCCATTTAATCGCCTCAATCCAGGAACATCAAATGTACATTCAAAATAAACTTTATTCTTTAAACCATTTTGAGTAGTGTAGGTATATACAGGGTGTCTCAGAAACAATGGGCCAACGTTTAGTCATAGTTTGTTTAGGTTAAAATAAACCGATTAAACCTAATATACCTTAGGCCGAAAGTCCTTCCTTAAGAAGTTATAGGGCCTTAAATTTCAATTTTTTATTTTTTCTTTTTATTGTAATTTCCACAAATCTAAAGATATTTCTTTCAAATTTGGTACACATACTTACCATTATGTAGTAAAGTGGCAGCAGCATTTTCATAAACCAGAATTAACTTTAAGAGGCACTTAACCTACCA
>JABXWE010011620.1:0-10398 GCA_014611495.1 Limonius californicus | reverse complement strand
AACAAATTGTAAACTTTCATCACATTTAAAGTGCCCCGCACGCCGAGTTCGTTTCCCGTTGTTATTCTAACGTAGAATCCTCTTTATTTGAACGCAAACTATAGCACAAAATAAATTTAAATGCAATAATTTTCAACAGTAAAGAAATTCACAAATTGTAAACTTTGATCGCATTTAAAGTGCCACGCACGCCGAGTTCGTTTCCAGTTGTTATTCTAAGGTAGAGATCTCTTTATTTGAACGCAAGCTATAGCACAAAATACATTTTAATGCAATAATTTTCAACGGTAAAGAAATGAACAAATTGTAAACTTTGATCGCATTTAAAGTGCCACGCACGCCGAGTTCGTTTCCAGTTGTTATTCTAAGATAGAAACCTCTTTATTTGAACCCAAGCTATAGCACAAAATATATTTTAATGCAATAATTTTCAACAGGAACGAAATGAACAAATTGTAAACTTTCATCTCATTTAAATAATTTAATAATTTTCAACAGTGAACAAATGATTTGTTGCATATTTCTTCCCCGCAATCATTTCCCGTACGCCATTTATTTAGTTTTTTACATTGCAACAATTTTTATTTATTTTTTTATAAGATCTCTTTACCTTACAGTAATGTCTATTTTTGGTTTATTTATAAGAAATTTGCAGCTCATGTTATAATCCTTTGTTTGAGAAGGAGCAGTTCTAATGTAAGAAAGCATAATTATGTGCAGCAGTGAATCAACCAAACTAGGTCCTTACCGTTTTCGTGTTAGCTATTATAAACCGATGAAATTATCTATGTGTGGTTATATGGGGTACTGAAAAAATATGTTAGAGATTATATAGTGTGACAAATAACAAACCGAAAATTTCTCAAACAATGTGAGCCTCCAAACAAGTCGTTTACTATATATGAGAGACTTTCCGCTACTCTTTAAACAGTAAAGTTATCGTAGTATTCTTCTAGTTTAAATTAATTTATTCTGTTAAACTTAACTCTACAAAGAATTATCTAATAGCTTAGACAATTTCCAGATATTCTTTAAGAAAACTACAGAAGAGTGTGCAAGATACGGTCTTAAATCAAATATTAAAACAACAATCATGATCATTAGTAAACAGCAAATAGTAGATAACGGTATTGGAGGCGATACTACCCAATTACAAATAGTCAGTCGCATTGCCTATTTAGGGTGTGACCTTAATCGCAAGCAAGAACGTCGGTTTATCAGGCTTAAAACGATCTTGATCCATAAGAAGAAATGTGTCCATTCCTCAAGAAACTTGTGTAGCCTAAGATGAAAGAAGACACGAATTTCTGAAGACAAATCACGGTATAAATCAGTAAAATCGCCCTTTAAAATGAATGGCTACAGACATTAGCAAAAACAAAATTATTCGGTAAAGGGTTCATTCAGCAAATTCTTCTTTTTGTTAAGGTAACAGCCTGATTTTCTTGACCCTCTAGTGGATGACCATGATATCAAACCTTCTGCACATCTCTTCATGGGTATACCTAGGTTTCTCTTTCCCCTTGGTCTAAAGCACCTTGCTGCTTTAATCAGCTGTTCATTGTATGCTGTTGTAATGTGGTCGTTCCATCCTTACCTTCTTTATATAAATTTTATGTAGTCTGCTATTTCACATTCGTCTCTTATTTCCTGACTTTGAGTTCTATCCTTTCTTGTTTTCCTGTTTTTGAGAAGTCGTTGTGATGTTTTCCTGTAGTCGGGTTTTCTTTTCGTCCCTTATGACATTCTAAAACCATTCTTCTCCACTGATACCAACAGTTTTGTTGATAGCATAAAAAATTACATCAACGTATTGAGGTAGCTAATAGTGACAGAAGGTTGGTATTGGTATCGCTAGAATTATTCAACACAGAATGTCCCTAAATTATAGGTACACATTTTAAAAACCAATTTCAGAAATTGTTGGTGCTAGTGTAGAATCTGACCATGGTATTGTTCGTAATCTGGGTTACAGCAAAGTTTGTTCGCAATGGATTCCCCGTCTCTTGTCTAATGAACAAAACTGCTTGAGAATGGGCTTACCTCTGCAACACCTCACAGACTATAGGCAAAATGGTGATGACTTTCTTCTGCCAAAAGTTGCTGGTGACGAAACTTGGTGCCATTACTATGATCCATCCAGTAAGTTATCATTGATGCAGTGGAAATATTCAAGTTCACCGCCACCGAAGAAGTCTAAAGCACAACTTTCTGCAGGCAGGGTGATGTTAATATTTTTTTTTGATCACGAAGGACCCTTGTTGATAGAGTTTAAGGATCTTGGGGTAAATGTCAATGCAAATCTGTACAATGAAGGTTTGAACAAGCTTCATCAAGCAATAAGACGGGAACGCCCAGGAAAGCTTACGCGTGGGGTCATTTTGCTGCACAAAAATGCTAGGCCTCATGTTGCTAATGTGGTAAAAGGAACTCCTCAACGAAAGAAATGGAGGGTTTTAGAGCATCCACCCTATAGCCCGGATCTGCCGCCTTGCGGTTTCCATATTTTGGACCGCTGAAAAAGGCGGTAAAATGTTGGTATTTTTAGTCTAACGCAGAACTACAGATAGCTGTGAAATACTTCTTCAATCAGCAGCCACAAGAATTATATGAGCAGGGTATACGTCGGTCAATAAAAAATGGGATAGGTGCCTCAACTGTGACTGTAATTATTTGTAATTAAATTGTTGAAAAATTTTTTATAAAGCTAAGATGGGTTTCAATTGAACACACCTAGTATTTTAATATGTTAATTTAGATTTTTAAAATCGTCAAATCATTTAGATTCCGAATAAGTAGAAAATCCTGCTTGTAGAATAAATAATATTATAGAGCCAAACAGGCACGAAATTTATATCAGTTTAAGAAGTTATTTTCTAACTAAACAAAAGCTGCATATTTATTTATTTCATGTGTATATATTTCGGAATTCTCCCAATTAACCGCACTTCACACAACGGTATTTCAAAATTTTGGTTACAGGTTCTCCTATAGAGTTATTATCAAAATTTCACAATGAATATGAGAATAACAACTATCTTTAAGTACATCCTAAATATCCCGTTATATTCCAGAAACTAAACATGTTCAGACCCTCAGCGCATTAATGTTAATATTACATACACCCAGGACCAATAAGGTTTCGGAAAATCGCCGCAATTCCTGTCATCTTTACGATTTCTACTTAAACGGCAACCGTAACGTACCTAACCGGAACGAGGTAGGTGATCAAGAGCGGCGAAAGCTCATAGACACCCTATTATCCATAATTTTGAGTTTCGCGCCTCGGCGAATAGAATACGGAAACTACGTGAGCGTTACTTGTAGTAACCGGAAGTTTCATGCTTGAACTATGCGTTCGCACCGTACTGGGTAATTAGAAGCGGCGCCGGAGCAATCAGTCAAGAAGTTTGCTCAACACCTGGCACTTACCTTGGACATTATGGGCTTTTTTGAGGTTAAACGCGACTCCGAACGACCAAGACCATCAAATATCTGCTACAAGGCCCGCTAAGAAATTAATCAGTTTAACTTGGGTATATTACTTGCTATAAAATAGTTGCATTACAGCTTCTAATATATAACTCCAGACGGAGTCCTGAAATATATGCACGTTAATAAAGTGGATTGGGAAGATGGGGTAGCTGAACGGAATATTGCGCGAGCAAAAGAGTAATAAAGGGCAGTGCAATGTGCTCCCTGCAAGAGCTTTCCTTGATATACCGATATCGTGGAAGAGTTTGGCGTTTATTAGAAGGAATTTTTATTTATGGTACTTTTCCAGCACTGAACGTTAGCATTATGAACCATCGGGAGAATTCTTAAATTTGCTTAATCACTTTTACGAAGAAACTTCTCGGTGTTTGCTTAACTAGTTAAATATGAATGCTGAGATAATTTTAGAGTGTTCCCAAACCAGAAGGGATCTCTCTATATACATATTTACTTACTACTTACTTACTCAACAGGTGCGAACCACTTAATTGCTAAGTAAATATTTAACTCAAAGCATATAATCCGACACGAAGTACGCCGAAACCTAATACACTGTTTATGTTACTTCCGTGGGCATTCGCTAATTATTCTTTAAACCTGTTTGTCCAAGTCTTGTTACTAACGCACAGTCGAACTGCCATATATCAAAGTACCAAGGGACATACATTCGTTATATAGAAAATTGCATGCATGCAACAGCAAACTTTGTGAGGTCTCAAAGCTACTTAAATACAACAGAAATGAATGTGCAGAATAAGTTGATGCTGACACACGAACGTTATTACTTAAAAAGTTCTGCACCTTTTTGTTGTAAGGTAATCTTTCACACTTGTTTAAACTAGGAAGCACTACTTTCGGTAGTTTTTCTTAATGGTGAAAGACTCACCCATAGTAGAAATAGCAGTTACAACGCCATTTTTTGCGGGAATGGAAACCACACTATCGACTTATTTGACTTCTTTTTCTTCTAGTTCTTTTTGTCCAGATTCTTCTTCACAATCTGTATTTGTAATGTCGTGATCGTTAGGATGTTCGGACAATATAACATTTTCATTAACTTACAGGTATTGAAATATTGACGAATAGTAGAAAATGCAGTTAAAACTCCACCTTCTGCGGGGATGTAAGCCGCACTATTGTCCCTTTTGTCTTGGATTCCTTGTAGTTCTTTTTATCCAGATTCTTCTTCACAATCTTTATTTGTAATGCTGTAAATAATATCGTGATCATTAGGATACTCGGACAATATAATATTTTTATTAATTTACAGATGCTGAAATGCTCGTCCAATAGTAGAAAATGCAGTTAAAACTCTACCTTCTGCGGGAATGGAAACCACACGAATGTCTTTCTGTCTATGTTTTGTTGTAGTTCTTTTGTCCAGATTCTTCTTTAAAGTCTTCATTTTTAATGCTGCCAGTAATATTGTGATCGTTAGGTTGCTCGAATATTATAACATTTTCATTAATTTACAGATGTTGAAATACTCGACGAATAGTAGAAAAATGCAGCTAAAACTCCACCTTCTGCGGGAATGGAAACCACACTATTGTCCCTTTTGTCTTGGTTTTCTTGTAGTTCTTTTTATCCAGATTCTTCTTCACAACCTTTATTTGTAATATTGTCAATAATATCGTGATCATTAGGATACTTGGACAATATAATATTTTTATTAATTTACAGAGGCTGAAATGCTCGCCCAATAGTAGAAAATGCAGTTAAAACTCTATCTTCTGTGGGAATGGAAACCACACGAATGTCTTTCTGTCTATGTTTTGTTGTAGTTCTTTTGTCCAGATTCTTCTTTACAATCTTCATTTTTAAGGCTGCCAATAATATCGTGATCGTTGGGATGCTCGGATATTATAACGTTTTCATTAATTTACAGATGTTGAAATACTCGACGAATAGTAGAAAAATGCAGTTAAAACTCCACCTACTGCGGGAATGGAAACCACACTATTGTCTTTTTGTCTTAGTTTCTGAAGACATTTCCTTGTAGTCCTTTTTGTCCGGATTCTTCTTCACAATCTTCATTTGTAATGCTGTCAATAATATAGTGATTGTTAGGATGCTCGGACAATACAACATTTTCCTTAATTTACATTTGCTGAAATGCTCGGCGAAGAGTAGAAAATGCAGCTAAAACTCTATCTTCTGCGGGAATGGAAACCACACGGATGTCTTTCTGTCTTTGTTTTGTTGTAGTTTTTTTGTTCAGATTCTTCTTTACAATCTTCATTTTGAATGCTGTCAATAATATCGTGATCGTGAGGATGCTCGGACATTATAACATTTTCATTAATTTACAGATGTTGAAATACTCGACGAATAGTAGAAATTGCAGTTAAAACTCCACCTTTTGCGGGAATGGAAACCACACTATTGTCTTTTTGTCTTAGTTTCCGAAAACATTTCCTTGTAGACCTTTTTGTCCAGATTCGTCTTCACAATCTTCATTTGTAATGCTTTCAATAATATCGTGATCGTTAGGACGCTCGGATAATACAACATTTTCCTTAATTTATATATGCTGAAATGCTTGACGAATACTAGAAAATGCAGTTAAAACTCTATCTTCTGCGGGAATGGAAACCACACTGATGTCTTTCTGGCTTTGTTTTGTTGTAGTTCTTTTGTCCAGGTTCTTCTTCACAATCTTCATTTTTAATGCTGTCAATACTATCGTGATCGTTAGGATGCTCGGATATTATAACATTTTCATTAATTTACAGATGTTGAAATACTCGACGAATAGTAGAAAATGCAGCTAAAACTCCACCTTCTGTGGGAATGGAAACCACACTATTGTCTTTTTGTCTTAGTTTTCAAAGACATTTCCTTGTAGTCCTTTTTGTCCAGATTCTTCTTTACAATCTTCATGTGTAATGCTTTCAATAATACCTATCGTGATCGTTAGGATGCTCGGACAATACAACATTTTCCTTAATTTACATAATATGCTGAAATGCTTGACGAATACTAGAAAATGCAGTTAAAACTCTATCTTCTGCGGGAATGGAAACCACACTGATGTCTTTCTGTCTTTGTTTTGTTGTAGTTCTTTTGTCCAGATTCTTCTTCACAATCTTCATTTTTAATGCTGTCAATAATATCGTGATCGTTAGGATGCTCGGATATTATAACATTTTCATTAATTTACAGATGTTGAAATACTCGACGAATAGTAGAAAATGCAGCTAAAACTCCACCTTCTGCGGGAATGGAAACCACACTATTGTCTTTTTGTCTTAGTTTCCGAAGACATTTCCTTGTAGTCCTTTTTGTCCAGATTCTTCTTCACAATCTTCATTTGTAATGTTGTCCATAATATAGTGATTGTTAGGATGCTCGGACAATACAACATTTTCCTTAATTTACATTTGCTGAAATGCTCGACGAATAGTAGAAAATTCAGCTAAAACTCTATCTTCTGCGGGAATGGAAACCACACTGATGTCTTTCTGGCTTTGTTTTTTTGTAGTTCTTTTGTCCAGATTCTTCTTCACAATCTTCATTTTTAATGCTGTCAATAATATCGTGGTCGTTAGGATGCTCGGATATTATAACATTTTCATTAATTTACAGATGTTGAAATACTCGACGAATAGTAGAAAATGCAGCTAAAACTCCACCTTCTGCGGGAATGGAAACCACACTATTGTCTTTTTGTCTTAGTTTCCGAAGACATTTCCTTGTAGTCCTTTTTGTCCAGATTCTTCTTCACAATCTTCATTTGTAATGTTGTCCATAATATAGTGATTGTTAGGATGCTCGGACAATACAACATTTTCCTTAATTTACATTTGCTGAAATGCTCGACGAATAGTAGAAAATTCAGCTAAAACTCTATCTTCTGCGGGAATGGAAACCACACTGATGTCTTTCTGGCTTTGTTTTTTTGTAGTTCTTTTGTCCAGATTCTTCTTCACAATCTTCATTTTTAATGCTGTCAATAATATCGTGGTCGTTAGGATGCTCGGATATTATAACATTTTCATTAATTTACAGATGTTGAAATACTCGACGAATAGTAGAAAATGCAGCTAAAACTCCACCTTCGGCGGGAATGAAAACCACACTATTGTCTTTTTGTCTTAGTTTCCGAAGACATTTCCTTGTAGTCCTTTTTGTCCAGATTCTTCTTCACAATCTTCATGTGTAATGGTTTCAATAATACCTATCGTGATCGTTAGGATGCTCGGACAATACAACACTTTCCTTAATTTACATAATATGCTGAAATGCTTGACGAATACTAGAAAATGCAGTTAAAACTCTATCTTCTGCGGGAATGGAAACCACACTGATGTCTTTCTGGCTTTGTTTTGTTGTAGTTCTTTTGTCCAGATTCTTCTTCACAATCTTCATTTTTAATGCTGTCAATAATATCGTGGTCGTTAGGATGCTCGGATATTATAATATTTTCATTAATTTACAGATGTTGAAATACTCGACGAATAGTAGAAAATGCAGCTAAAACTCCACCTTCAGCGGGAATGGAAACCACACTATTGTCTTTTTGTCTTAGTTTCCGAAGACATTTCCTTGTAGTCCCTTTTCCAGATTCTTCACAATCTTCATTTGTAATGCTGTCAATAATATCGTGATCGTTAGGATGCTCAGACAATACAACATTTTTCTTAATTTACATATGCTGAAATGCTCGACGAATAGTAGAAAATGGAGTTAAAACTCCACCTTCTGCGGAAATGGAAACCACATTATTGTCTTTTTGTTTTAGTTTCCGAAGACATTTCCTTGTAGTCCTTTTTGTCCAGATTCTTCTTCACAATCTTCATTTTGCAATTCTGTCAATAATATCGTGATCGTTAGGATACTCGGACATTATAACGTTTTCATTAATTTACAGATGTTGAAATACTCGACGAATAGTAGAAAATGCAGTTAAAGCTCCACCTTCTGCGGGAATGGAAACCACGCCATTGTCTTTTTGTCTTAGTTTCCGAAGACATTTCCTTGTAGTCCTTTTTGTCCGAATTCTTCTTCACAATCTTCATTTGTAATGCTGTCAATGATATAGTGATTGTTAGGATGCTCGGACAATACAACATTTTCATTAATTTACAGATGTTGAAATACTCGACGAATAGTAGCTAATTACAAATATAAGCTGTAGTAAAAATCACCTATTCTAAATGTTCAGTAAACTATTTCGGGTTTATACAGTGTAACGTGTTCTGACGGTAAAACCCAATTGCATTTCAGATCCAATACTCCAGATATACTATTTACATATCATCAAAGGTTTTGGGACTTAAGTAATGTTATATACTTAAGGAAGACTTGGAATTCAGATTGAACTTGTTCGGTTGTCTGGTGAATTCGATTTTTAAATATCGATCTTTTTATCTATTTTGCAATGCGAATTTTGTACATAGATTTCGTTGAACGATACATAAGGTCTAGTTTTCGGCTTAAATTTCCTGGTTAAATGATGAAATGGTTTAAAAATTCAATGGAAATATTTATCGGATAAATTCTAAAAATATAATTATTCTGAATAACATATTTGATGTGTTAATACGGGTGAAGCACGTTTGCAGACAACTTAATATCTCATGTGGATTTTAGCTTGATAGGTATACGTATCGAAATTCCTGTGGACTCCGGATAATTCCGAAACAGATAATTTAATCGCCAAAACACGAATTTTACGCTACAGCTGATTTTAAACGAATCGCCGTACATTTGTTAAGTGATACTTCATAGATATTTTTACCTGTACATTGACACATAACTTTAACAAAATGTAATCTTATCTTGCATATTTTCCTACTGTGTGTAATATCAAGGCCGCGATTTATATGCATCAAAACAGTTTAAAATTCTAACACAAAATTCTAATTGATTTAAAATTTCAAGGTAATTTTAATTAATGATTAAACGAACTTACCTGAGTGAAGTTCGATCATAATTATATGACCGCCTTTTTACGTAATGATCATAACTGTAGTACCTCTATTCTACGCTTGAGTGTAGCACATACTTCGACGCAAAAGAATTTTACGCGACACCAGTTCCCGCCAAATGCGTTCTCATTATATTTAAAGCTTCATACCTGTAAATTGCTTGGGAAGGGAATAAATAAACTAGGATATTTGTTGGGAGGGTTTGATCATTACGTAAAAAGGCGGTCATATAATTATGATCGAACTTCACTCAGGTAAGTTCGTTTAATCATTAATTATATTTCCCGCCTTTTTACTAGATGATCATAACTGTAGATGTTTAAAGAACAGACAATTTACAGGAACAAACAGAAAAAGGTATTTATTAGGTGTCCAAATACATAGCTTACACTCCCTTGTAGGATTATTTCATTTATTTAGGTCCAATATTGCTTCTGCAAAACGATGTTTTTCCCTTAGTGTACAGTTATAAAATCTTGCAAACACTAGGGACTTTTCCGTCCATCCCGCGGTTTTCCGAATTTCGTCTAAACCTATTCCCGATCTTCTTGCTGCGGATGTACTTGCATGTCGTGTTGAGTGAGCCTTGTACTTAGTAGTGTCAATCCCACTTTTGTGTAAAGTTTCTCTTATCCATCTACTCAGTGTTTGGCTTGAAGCATTGCCATGTGGTTTCCTGTGGGTTAGAAAGAGCTTACTAGTCGTCCTAATTGCTTTTGTTTTATCTATGTACATAAGGAGAGTCCTTGCTACGCAGATATTCATGTTTTCGTTGTAAAACGGAAGTCGTAGAATAGGTTGCAAATTGTTTGGATTAGAGGTCTTTATTATGTCTGGAATTAGGATTTGTATTTCCTCTGAAGTACTGATAACATTTTCCAGTTGAATTAGAGAGAATGTTTGCACACGATGAGCTGTGGTGAGGGCCAAAAGTATAAGTACCTTTTTTCCCAATAGCTCCAAGGGCATT
>JABXWE010011614.1:0-28708 GCA_014611495.1 Limonius californicus | reverse complement strand
AAACTAAATTTTTAGTTTATAGCTGTAATTCACTTTGCTGTTATGAATTAATTTTTAAGTGTAAATTAAAGTTCCTCGTTTATAACCTCAATTTATTTTGACGTTTATTTTGGTTCATGTTTAAGTAAAGACATACTGTGTCTCTTGTTTTGTTAACTCATGGCCTACTCCAAACGTACTACTTTTTGAACACCCGTTATCTTGTGTATGTCGGTTTAATAATAATGGAATAATGTAAGTGTTATTTCATTATCAAAGTGTAAACAATGCCTGCAGTAGTCTTTTTTTAATTACTTCATGACAACAGCGGTTAAAGTGGTGGGAAACTAAATGTTTTGAGATTGCTGACAAACCAGTCTTTCTTAACCCATACAGTTCTGCTTTAAGTCCCTAGGCTCATGGCGGGAACTATACTGTAAAGATCTCCTATGTGGGATGCCATTGGGGATCAAATTAATGGCATCTCTCATGTTAGGGCCGCACTACAGGAGTAACAAAAACATACCTACACCAAACGGGGCAAGCACAATTATTGTATTTACCTGCAGTGCAGTGAAGATGCACTGGATTAGAAAGGTTTCTGTTAAATATTGTCGATGTTTGTGGGAAAAGCTTTTTCAATGATGGCCAATTTTAGTATGGCTTCTATTTAAAAATTTTTTTTTTTATCTTAAAAATTATGAAACGGAAAAATGTTAAATATGCATTGTTTTGTAGAACCTATTATTTAATTTAAAATGAAATTAATGTTAAAGAATAATCAGCCGCCTTTGGAACAATTGGCCAATTTTAATTTTTTAATTATTACAGAAAGGGTGGTGCTATATACTTTTTCAGAAAACCTAAAGCATCAATAATGTAGTCTCATAAATGTGAATCCTTTCTCTCTCATGTAACCATTGTTGTATCTTATCGTTTTTGAGTTCTCGATGGTATATGTACTACTTGATTTAAAGCACCACATAGTATAGTAGTTTCCAGTGGTTAGTGGTTATAAAATGCAGCACAAGGTTTTATATTAATATAAAATGTCACGAGCGTAATAAAAAACACTAATCAATTTAGGTATAACAATAAATTAAAAAAGTGTAATACCTTCATATTTTCACAGAGGAGGAATGGGCATGCCAGGGCGTGGTATGATGAGAGGCCGTGGAGGTTTTCGGGGTGCCCCACGGGGTATGCCCCGTGGTGCTCCCCGAGGTGCACCACGAGGTATGCCAGGAAGATTCTCATCAGGTAACCATAAAAATGATTTTAAAAATCATGCAAAATAGAGTCAGGTCACGTTGTAACTTTGTTTTATTTCCTCAAGGTGGAATGGGACCTGGTGGTGATGGAGAATTACTTGAAGGACAGTCCAATGACTCACCAAATATGGGATTAGGACAAAGAGGCTTACCAGGTAGAGGGGGACCAGGGGGTTTTAGAGGAGGCAGGCCCGGAAGAGGGGGTCCTCCAATGGGTCGCGGCATGCGAGGTGGTCGTCCTGGTGAAAGAGGGGGGCGACCAGGGGATAGGGGAGTTCGTATGGGTGATAGAGGTGGACGCCCTGATAGGGGTGCACCAAGAGGAGGTTTTGTACAACGATTTGGACAAGGTGCTGATAAACGACCAGGTGGGCCGGGTATGGGAGGACCCCCTGGTAACAAGAGACCAAGATTCGATAATGGAGCAAATGGCTTTGGACAGTCTGAGTAAGTTTTCTGAGCATGTTCACTCACAATCGGCATCTAATTGCATTTATCTTTCCTATTTGTTTCTTTATGAAAAATGTTTGAATTAAAGATTTTAGTTAGAGCACTTAGTTCTGTTATCTTTGGAGATCAAAACTACTTTCATAGAATTTCCTCTATCAGGGTATGAAATTACATGGAAAAGAAAAAGTAATCTCCTTCTTTAAATTTTGTATGTTCAATTATTTTTTGTTTTGTGACTCCCCTAAATAGATTTACAACTAATTGACTAAATACTTATTTATTAGGCGATCTCAGTCATACTCTGGTGGAGGTGGAGGAGGATACGGTCAAGCCCAACCGTACAACCAATATAGCCAAAGTTACAACAGTCAGCAAGGAGGTGGAGGCGGCGGCGGCGGTGGTGGTTATTCTAGTTATGGTAGTGGTGGGGGACAATATGACAGTTCTAACTATGGTGGGGGCTATCAGTCTGGAACAGATCGAGGTTCATATGGGCAGTCTGGTTATAATGCAGGTGGGGATTCATACTCGTCTTCCTATGGAGGAGGTGGCGGCCAAGGTTCAGGGGGACAAGGATTTGGTGGAGGCGGCTACAGCAGTGGTGGTGGTGGATATAGCAGTCAATCTTCTGGAGGATATGAAGATAGAGGAGGATATTCATCAGGAGGTGGTTATGGTAAGTATTTGCGATCATAATTGTTAATTTTATTTGATTAATGGTAATTTGTAACCTATAATAAATTATTTGTTTTGTTACAGAATCTCAAGGTGGTTATGGTGGACCTGGTGGCGGTGGTTATGGTGGCGGAAGGGATTTTGGTAAGTCAAGGCCGAGACGCCAATAAGTGTTCCCGCTTGAACAGAAATCAATTTCATTTATTTTATTTCTTACGTAAAAGTAGTTAGCCATCCACGGCAAAACCGAGACGAAGAATACTAAAAAAATGCACCCTAGAAAAAAATATTTATTTAAGTAGTAATTGACAGATATATTTTTATGTTCTTTGTAATGATATATAATAACAATTCTATGCTGTTTTGCAGCTGTCATGTCTAAAAATAAGTGATAAGGTAAAAACTGAAGACAGATGAATACATCTTAAAATGTTTTGCATATCTTCCCTCAGTATATTGCTGACAAACAATAATAATACGCACTTACCAAACAGGATTAATTGTGATGGTGTTGTGTTAAATTAAAAAAAAAAACGTTACTGTGTCAGTAAAATATGTACAAAAGTTGCATTCCCTGTATTTCTATGATTATAATCATAATGTAGTTTTATTTCCAGACACGTTTGTAAACCAAATTTTAGTTTTATATAACCATTTACTTAATTTCCTTAACTTTAATGTTGTTCACCTTTCAATCAAGTACATGTGAATCTTATGTAGAAATAAATGATCTAAGTTGTTGTGTCCCTATCATTAAAAAAGAACAAAACGCACAATTACTGAAAATTGAGTTGGAAAACGATTTATAAATCCGTTAACACATTAAATGACAACATTCATTTAGAATATGTACTGAAAATTGTACTTGGTATTAAAAATAATTGTTAGTGTTGTGAATATTGTGTATAGATGCTTACTACAATGTATTAAAATACAATTTGAACAAATTATAAAATGCATGCAATTTTAATAAAACGGCAAAGTTTTAAAAATTTTATCTTCATTTCATAGACTGAATTATGGAGAATTATTTGTAGCAATACGTAAGCCTTCCAATATTTTAAACAGTTAGTCAGAAATTTGTAATTCAAGTCATGTTTTTATTATGCATTTTAATGTTTAATTACATACTTGATAGGTAAAATCATGTATAGTGTTAGCATAATTGAATTAACATTTTTGCTTGATGTCCTAGGTGTTTGTCAGCAATCCTAAGTTATTCTTTATATTAATAAATAAATTATATATGTAAACAAAAGTGGAAGCTATTATTAATGTAGATGAAATTTACTTTTAAGCTGTATGAGTAAATTAAATCTAAACAGATTTAATTCAAAGCAAAAAAATAAATAGATCCGAGAAACCTTAATATGATGCATAAAGTGTAAGTTTGGATTTAAGTATGCCAGCACTTTGTATTGGTAAAGGTTTTAAAACGCCTTACAAAACAGAATAGTTTGATGTTGCACTGCCAAAAATTTTAAGTACAGCGAGGTGGATTTTTCATAACTAATCTATCAATCATATTTAAAAAGTGGTGACAGCATTATACAAATACAGTTTTTCATGCAGAGTTTCACAACTAAACAGAAACAGCATATTTTTTGTGACAAATGACTTGACTACTTCGGATGAATACATAGTTCCACCACAAACAAATGTTACAAAATCAAGAGAAGTTTTAAAAAAAATTTAAGAAGTTCTTCTCAAAGCAATTTATAATTTTTTGACAGCGGGATTACAAAAGCATTATCACTTCAAGAAACCTGGGACCCTATTTTAATTATATTCCAATTTGTCATTTTTGTTTGACATTTGGAGAAAACAGTAAGTAGGTTTATGTATTTTGTTTTTTTGTCAATGTAAAATTTTCTATTACTTATTCACATTTTTGTTTTATATAAATGTGTTCAATTCACATACTGTCTTTCTATGGGTATGAACGTAGCCTTAGAGCAAATATTCGTTTTAATACCCATTTTTATATAATTTTAAGTTAAAAGACATTATGCTCCAATTAAAAACATTTGCTCAATATGTATGCAGTGGAATGTTTAACACTTTTTTTTTTATAAGGGTCTACAGATAAATAATGTAAAATGTCGTTTAAAGTTTATGTGAATGCTCGATCATATTTGTTACGTATGTTACAAAATCCATATTGGAAAAGCATAGATCATTCACTGTGTAATTGTGCTGGTCAAGTGCCCGTACAACTGCATTGCATGTATACAAGTAGATAAGAAAAACTAAAAAATAAATGAACAGCATGGGTTTAGTACTTTTAAGATTTGTTCAAGTCAAAAGTACAGCCTTTGTTACAAAGTATTATTAGTAGAAGAAGCAATAAAAATGTTTGCCATAGAGAGAAATATTAATCGATTTCTCTACATTTGACTAAAATTCTCTTGTGTAGAATTATACTGGGTGAAGAGTCTAAGGTGGCAATATCCATAAAAAATTATATTGTGTTATAAATATTTAGTTGAATTTAGAATAACTTCCGTAGTTGTATTGAGAAAAATAAAATTAGTTACCAAACCTCGAGAAGTTCAAAAAATTCTATTCATATGATTTTGTAGTAAGGTTTCTACAAACCTCTTGCCTATATTGATATGGTTACTGAAAATACGGAAAATAGTGAGTACAATCCTAAACGTTATATTGTAATTAAAATTAAGCTATTAAATTATCAGAATACTAGTTAAATTGTTTTTTTTTATTGCAAGAAATATATGGAATAAGAAAATATCTATTTCAATGCTAAATAAAGGCTAAACACAAAGGTTATGTAATATACAAAAAATATATTTTTACAGATTAATGTAATATTGTGTAAGTCTAAAAATCTGTTCATTTTGTATGCTATTTATTGTGTTATTTTGAAAGTAAAATTTCTTCGCATGTTTTCCTGGGTTTGCTGAGGTCCTACGATCTAGCATGCCTTACTACATAAAAATGTGCAGTATGTAAGGATGCAATTAGCATACCTTTTTTGGTAGAATAGATGCAAAACTTATGCTATATTCGCTACTCTACCACCATACAATAACAGGCTGCATTTATCATTTTATATGCAATATTTAAGTAAGTTGTAAATTTTTGCAATTCACAAGTGGCATGTAATAATGTTAAAACTCAACACTTTAAAAGCGCCTAAACATCACTTATGTAAATACAATACCAAATTAAGTACTGTATGATTTACATTGATAATTGAACTACTGGCGACTTGAATGTTCAGCAAGAACAAAATCATGATCAGCTGTACTGGGACACACAACTATAAAATACATAATTGTATTAAAAATGAAGAAAATTAATAAATTAGTGTTAATGACACAAATTGCTTCATTTTGCGCAAGGCAAGAGAAACTTCAGAAGAATAGAAAAAAATTATTCCATGCCGTGTTTGAGGCCGTTATAAACATTTACATTTATGCAACAAACGCCCTGTTACTGGCCTGCAGTATGCTATTTAGTATAGCAAATTATTGGAAATAATTTAGGTAAAGTATTTTCCCAATTTACTATTACTACTATTCTTTAACTTTCACTAATATTATTATTTTAGTATCAAAAAGCATAACTGCAACATTAAAAGTGCATATATTCGATACTTTTATATGCTTAATTTAACAATATTGCAAAGAACAGAAATTATATAAAGCTTATAATGCTACATTATCTTGTAAATAAACTGACACAGTTTAAATGCAGTAATTCCTTTGCAGAATTGCAGATTCTTATTTATAAACAGATTTATACTATGCACATGTGTGCAACTCATGTTTTACATGATGCTCAAAGTACTCATTATATGCATAAAGTAGAGCTAATTTATTAGTTTATATGCACTCTGATGCCAAGTCCTACCACGGACATAAAATTCTAGATCTCATCTTTTGTACACTTAGCCAATCTGTGTAGAACGGTGGTCTTAGGAAGCTAATATTGTTAGCCAAATTTTTTCTTCTGTAAATTAAAAATACTTTTTGTTTTTATTGACTCAATGGCTAGGCATTTGTAAGACCACTGAAGTAGAATAATCTAAAATAAATACAGCATAGTCACTTGAATTTTCTAGGAACAATTGTGTAGTTTATAAAGAAAATCTGTATTTATTTTGAATGTAGTAACAAAGCATTTTTAATTCTAATGGGCTAATTGTTTGCGAACCTAGGAATCAAAATTGTCTTTGTTTCATTGCTGTTAAGATAAATTGTGAATTGTTAAACTAATGGTTTTGTTTCTTCATAGGATGAAAGAATGAAGAAACTTGGTGAACTTAAAGCTGAGAAACATCAGGACCACATAGAACAAACTATAAAAACAGGGAGTATATACTAGAAGTGATTTTGTTTAGGCGGGTGTACCATTTGAAAATACACGTACGTTGGCACTGGTTTACTTTCTGTCTTGAGTAAGAATTTCGTATCTTTTAAGAAACGTAGGTCTAGCGATTACCTTTACGGCATGACGAAATTAGCCGTAAGTACGGGTAATGAATCTGAACGAGACAGGTACATATGACACACAGATATAATAACAGCAAATGGGATAAAAATGTTCCGATCTTATACCAGCGGCTCTCAAAATTTTACAATATAAAGAATGGTCGGAGCAACAGTCAATATAATAGAGAAAATTTCCTTACTCATCTATGAAATATTAATAATGATGGGAACGTGAAAGTTGTTTGGACACCGAAGATATTGCACCACTTCTTATAACTTTACATGGCGATAGTGACGACGATTTATCTGATGACTAATATTAATTATATGTATTTTTATAATTTAATATTGTTTTCTTCCATAGTTCAGATTTAATTTGTTTACTAAATTAATAAAATGAATAATTATGTCCATATTAAAATCTCGATGTTTTATTATTTTTATCGAACCAGTATTATTTCTACCCGGCATATAATTTGTTGCAACGAGGAAACATTTTGGTGTCGCTGGCGTATACAGCAGGGGTAAGCTTGCTTGCTTGCTTTGAAAGAGCGAGATCTAGGACGCGGTTTTCCAAGCATCTTTATGCACTTAGGCCACATTTGGCCCATTGTACACCCTAACTAAGAATTTTGCCTATCTGGGGTAATTCCAACTCCAGTAGTGATATTTAACGTGTCACACATCGCAGTGGCACGGAACCTACAGCTTTACTTCTTATCCGACAGAAGGCGAATTTTCAGATTTTTCTGCGCTAGAAAAATCTCGCCGACCTCAGCCAGGTTTGAACCTGCGTCCCTCGGATCTAAAGGCAAATGCGCTAACCACTAGACCACCGAGGCCGGCAGGGGTAAGCTACTTAGTAATGGCAAACGTT
This sequence comes from Limonius californicus, assembly GCA_014611495.1. Lineage (NCBI taxonomy): Eukaryota > Metazoa > Arthropoda > Insecta > Coleoptera > Elateridae > Limonius > Limonius californicus. Next base: position 20,999 of record JABXWE010011614.1, on the reverse strand, counting down.
GTACTTGAGCCATATGCAACCCTGAACTTTGTACCCGCCTAAACAAAATCACTTCAACTATACATTGTTGATGGGAATTGAATGACCGGACAGCTTGCAATATTTTTTACTTTTAGTATGTTGAAATTGTTTCCACAAATCTGTAAAGATGTGAAGTTGCTCGAAGTAATACAGCTATTTGGGTGGGAGCATTTGTATGAAACCAATATTGAAAATGGTTTAAAATATTACATAATTAAATCTTTAAAAACATCATTAATGAAAACAAAGAATATTGTTCACCTTGTAATGTTCTATTAATTTAGAACACGTAATTAAGAACATTGGGTTCACAATTGTGCGATTTCGTAACCAATGGTAAAGTTATTTTACTTTAAATCAAGTGCTATAGCAGAAGTTTTAATGTCCAACCTAACAATTTTTGCAGTTAAGTACTTTTTGATAGGAATCCTACTAAATTTAAAAAGTATTGCAACTTATGACATTTAATTTGCAAAAGTGTGCCTGTTAAAATGAAGTCTGTAGAGACGGCAATTATTTATTTTTGTTTGCGAGAATCATATTCAAAATGAATAATTGAAGAAGTATAAATTTCTCATCTCCAGCAGGTTTGATATTAACAGGTTTAATATTTTGTTCCTTTTATTACAGATTTTACATTACATGTGTTACTCAGGAGGTGGGTATTGAAATGATTGCAACTTATTTTTGTAGAGTTTGCAGATTAACAGAAATGTTCCTTACAAATATAAAGGGCAGATGTTGATTTTTGTTGAAGATCTTTTGCAGAAAAATATATTTAAACTTGACAATCAAAACAATAAAGTTTTTACACTCCTACCATAATTGAAATTCACTAGATCTGCAACAAATTGTTGCCATTCTTAATTCTAACCCCTCCAACTTCAGCTGTACCTGAAAATAGTAAACTATTTGTCTAGCCAAACAGATCACAGCAGGAAAAATTCTTGAATGTTAAAAATTGCCTTAATCAACATTTTAGGTTGGTTATTGAAAAGAGGTTAACGATCTATTAAAACACTTGCTGTATCGATTTAAGGTGGGGAACATTTCAGTAAGTGCTTGTGAACATATTTTTATTCCAGGTTTACATTATACAAGAACACATATGTGTATTATATTATACTCTAATTTTGAATAAAGATATTATGAATATAACATTCTTTTTGTGATTCTGTAAGTTGTAGTAAAAAAAATTAGCAAGTAATCAAGAATATGCAAATATTTTAACCCGCAACTACTATCTGTTTATTTTCAGTGCACAGATACTACCTGAGGGTGTGCAAGACAATTTTTTTTTATAGCCTATTGCAGGGATGGCGAACCTTTTTCATTGTCTATGCCACAAACTGATAAATAATCTTTATAAAATAACTAACGTGCCACACTAAAATTGTTTAACATAAATTATGATTCTTGAATTTTTCTCTTTTTTTGCTTTTTTATTTTACATTTTTTCTTTTCCTTTCACTCTCGAGAAAAAAGTTATTATAATTCAATAAACAAAGAAAGAATAGTATATTATATACCTAGGTTGAGAAGTGAGCTATTATTTACCGAGAAATTTTATATCCTGAGGCGCGTAGCGCCGAAGGATATAATTTTCGAGGTAAATAATTGCCTTCTCAACCGAAGTATATATAGTATTTTTTTTACTACTAATAGCCGAACTAACACCAAAAGATCTTATTTTTATTTTAAAATTAGCCATTTCCCCTATTATTCAAACATATCGAAATATTAAGTAGCCTGGGGCTCGGTTATCAAGGCAACGCATAAAACAATTGAAACTGATGGGTTCCAATGAACGTCATTATTCTAAAATAATTGGAAGGTTTTAAGTAAAAGTATTACAATAAAATATTAAAATATGGCTGAGAATCTTAACGAACAAAGCGACAGTGATTTAGAAATGGAAAATTGTACTCCGCCTGAGCTTCGAGAGGCAGCGGCTAGTGATTTTCATATTTTTTGATAATTTTCATTATCTTTATTAACCTAGGTAAATAATGAATTATTATTATTTACCTAGGTTAATAATGAACTACTTCTCATTACACAAATGAGGTAAACAATAAGGTTTTCTCATGTTAGTAGTAAAAAAATTTTATTTTAACAGTTTTTTTAAAGAGGAATTTAAATGTTTCACAAATAGACACAAGCATTTGTTTTTAATGTGATTTTTGTTGCTGCATATGAGATGTTAAGGATTTTATATCTGGATTGTACTTTATTTTTAAAAGTACGCATGCAGAGCTTGATTCGTCCGTTATCCTATTTCTAAATTTATGTTTTATAAAATTCATTTCAGAAAATAGTGACTCGCATGCACACGTCGATGACAATTTGATAAAATTGCTTTTGCTAATCTTTTTAAGCAATCAAAAGTTTCAGGAATGGCTTTCCATGTGGTTAGAATTTCATCTTCGGCGCTTTTATTTATTATACCCAATAATCTATTATTTTCAGTTACTTCCAAATCTTTTCTTATATCAACAAATTTTTGGTTCCATATGGAGCTTGACTGGAAATGAATTTCTATTTCATGCAAATGTAACCAGTCAAAGAGTTTTAAATTTAATTTATCAAACGGTCTGTTATCGGGACAAAATAAATTTTAAAGTTTCTTCAAATTGTCTAATCTGCGTAAATCTTGCAGAAAATTCCTGGATCAGAGATTGAATTATCACTCAAAATTCTTCTGTTAGTTTCGCTTGATTTGGTTTTTCATGACTTTCAATTTCAGAAAATATTTTTGTATTCGAAGAATGTTTATATGAATTTGAAAGAATGTCGCGATTAAAAACTTGTAATTTCACTTCGAACGCTTTGACTAAGTCAAACATTACAAAGACCGTTTTATTAACACCTTGTAGCTTCATATTTAATTTATTTAAGTGTGAACATAAATCAGTAAAAAAAAATAGTTTTGCAAGCCATTCTACATCCATTAATTGACTGTATTGCTCAATAATATTACATTATTGTATGAAAGTAAGCTATTGTATGATGAGTTTACCTCGTTTAACAACTCCTGAAATTTTCTTTTATTTAGAGCCCATGTTTATATAAAATTGACTAATTTTGTCACAACGCATAATATCGTCCAATATTTTCAAACCTGTCTTAGCACGTAACGCTTGCTGATGAATAAAGCAATGGAAACCAAGAATTGAATGTCTAATACGTTTTGTAAATAAATTTATAAACCCATTTTCCTGTCCTGTAAAGCTGCGAGCACCATCAGTTGTAACTGATACAATTAAGTGTTGATTGTTAATTTCTAATTCATTTTATAATTTATAAAATAAATTTTCCTTATGATTAATAAAAAAATCATTTTGTGTGTGTGCCATCAAAATTTTCTTTCGTGCCGTAGGTTCGCCATCCCTGGCCTATAGCATCCCATTGTTGGGCAAGGGCTAACCTTATATTGAGTGGGGTTCTTGATTTACTTTCCCATAGTGATCAATCCCACGAAGGTAAACTTTTATATTATACAAAAATTTCTATTAGCTAAATGCAGCTAATAGAAATTTTTGTTTGAAAGTATTACAGCACAATGATTGCAAATAAGTGTTTTACATGTATTACAAAATAGAGTCTTTTACCCTCATAAGGGCAGTAAGTACAGCTTTCTTTTGTTTCAACACATCGGTTAATTTTGACTTGTGTTGCGTCATATTACATGTAATAGTGCAAATCGTCAATCAGGTTCTTTAATTATTTTTAAAATTGGTTTGAACTAAACAAATTAATACCCTAAAAACTACCATCGATAATACACTGACCGGCAAAATTATCGCATCACTTAATTGATTTAACATGCGAATAACGCATCATAAAACGAATAAATGCGTGAAATCATGTTATTTATTATTAAACTTAAACAGATAATCAAAAATTAAGGTAGGGATAGAATAAACAAAGCCGCCTTTCAGTAAAACTGAAAAAAAAAAAGAAAATGATCAAATTTTAAGTTTACATATGTTTGAAAAACGTCGTAAGTTTTTCAAGTTTTTTAATTGTCTAACACATTTAAATGCATGTTCAATATCTTCTGTTGCCTCCTCTAGCTTGAATAACCGCTTGCATTCTACGAGGCATGCTCAATATCAAGTTCCGAATGGTTGCTTGATCTATTACTTCCCATTCTTCAATTAATGCCTATCTTGGTCCATTGCGCGTTTGAGTACGATTTGCACGAGCTTTTATTCTTCGTTCAAGCTCGTCCCAAACATGCTCTATTGGATTACAATCTGGGCTTCTCGCTGGCCACACCAGTCTTTCAACATTTACTTCATTAAGGTACTCATTGACAATTCCAGCTACATGTGGACGGGCGTTGTCGTGCATTAGGAGAAAATTATTGCCAACAAATGGTGCAAACGGTATCACGTGAGGTTCCAATATCTCTGTAATGTATCGATTCGCATTTAAAGAACCACCATCGATATCTACGAGATCCGTTTTGGCATGCATGTTGATCCCTCCCCATACCATTACGGATCCACCACCAAAACTTTCCCTGCTAACCATGGTACATGCCGCATACCGTTCTCCCGCTCTTCGCCAAACTTTAAGACGTCCATCGGGTGAGTTCAAGGCGAAACGAGACTCATCCGTGAAAAGTACATGGGCCCAGTCATCATGTTCCCAATTAATGTGATTTCGAGCAAACTGCAATCGATTTCTTTTATGCAATGGGAGAAGTAAGGGCCCATGTGCTGGTCTCCTATTAGTTAAGCCTCCTTCCTGCAGACGCCTACGAATTGTTCTCTCGCTTACCATTACATTACGAGTGTCCCGGAGGGCGCTCTGCAGCTGCGGAGCAGTCAGGTGCCTATTTCTCAGCGATGATAACACTACAAATCTGTCATCCACTTGCGATGTAGCCCTGTGCCGCTCCTGGCCACTCCTACGTCGATGTTCTCCAGTCTCACGGAACCTACTAGCAACTCGGGAGATCGTTGATTGGCTGACGTTCAACGTTCTTGCAACGTAACGTTGACTCCTGCCATCATTTAAAAGAGCCACTGCTATTCCAGCTTGTTCTCTTTCCATGCTCTAACAAAAGTGGTTAAAATAGTGATTTAATGAAAACTAAGTCGTTTGAATTAATACTCCAAATTATTCAAGCAGTATTTGTTAAGATACATACCTGGTATTCAAAGAGAAAATTTCAAGAATTTTTACAAATTGACCTTTTTTACCTTTATTATGCGTTATTCGCATGTTAAACAAATTTTTGAAAGTGATGCGATAATTTTGCCGGTCAGTGTAGTTGCCACAAACTAATTTGTGAATGCAAAGTGCCACATTTAAAGATATCTGGAAAGACAGTATCCTATTTCACCTAGTGCTAGAGAAAATAATCCACAGCATAAACAGACCCAAATGGTACAATTACCATAAATTTAAACAAATGCGGATAATAGCAATATTATAGGAAGATCCATATTAAGCACAAGAAGTGTTTATGGAAATGGAGCAACAGGGACAGAAAATAGGACTAGTGATCAATGAAGTTAAAACTAAAGTTATGACAGTTATCAAAAATCAGCCCAGACTAATGCAGAACTTAATAGTTGAAGACCGTAACATGGAAGTAGTTAACAGTTTCAAATATCTGGGCGTTAAAATGACAGTGATGAAACGAATAAATAGTCCAGAAGGAATTTTAAAAGACTGATGAAAAGGCGAAAGCACTAATATACAGGGTGTTTCGGAATTGCACTAGTGCTAGTACTAGGAGATAACTGAACAGCATTGAGTATCCCTTCTTCAACATTTGCAGTTCGTCGAAATCTTTGCCAACCAGCATTTATTCGTTCAGGCTTTAGCGTGCCAGTGTCCCTAAGACGTCTTTCAATGGCTTCAAACGTTTTACGATTTGGTATCCTTCTAGTGGGAAATGTTTCATGGTATTTTCAAACAGCAGCAGCGCCATTTTTACGTACCTCGCCATAAATTAAAAGCATGTCTGTTTGTTCTGCAAAACTGAACAAATTTGTGGTGTCTCCCATGACAATAACAAATTGAAGAGTCTTCAAAGTACTATTAATTCACACGAAAACGAGCATGAACTAGTAAAACAGGTTGCTTAATACTAATCAACAGATTTAATGACAGATGTTCAATCAACTGTTATAAAAATAAACAATATGCAATTGACGCTACTTGATTAACTTCGGACTTTTAGCTATTTATCTTTACCTTTCAATATCGGTACCTACCTAATAAATTTATTTGAGCCATATGTTTGTATGAACTTTTTTGTTTATTTCGTGCTGGAGAACACATCCCTAAAATAGTGCCGTGCAATTCCGAAACACCCTGTATAAAACACTAATAAACCTATAATCGCCTATGGAAGTAAAAGCCTAGACAATGGCCCATAGAAGTAAAGAAAGATTAGGCAGATTTGAATGGAAAGTGCTATGAATGATTTCTGGACCAATCAAAGAGGAATATATGTGGCAAAAAGAGGGAACCACGAATTATACCAATAGTTCAAAGTGGTTGATATAGTAACATTCATAGAATTACGAAGACTAAGATGGGCAGGCCACGTGTGACGTACGAGTGAAAGAGCGATTGCCAGATGGAAGAAGGAAAGAGCCAACCAAGAAAATGGTGAAGTTATGCAGTAACAGAAAACCGAAAACCATTCTATGTACAAATAAACAAGTAGAAGAAATTGGCATACGACAGAGACAAATGGCAAAAGAATCTAAGGGAGGCTAAAGTCTGATATGGACTGTAGCACCGCTGCATAAGTAAGGAAAGACAGTATCTATTACCCCAGTATGTGATCTCATCTAGATGTACTTTTGTTTCTTTCTGATTTTATGTTGCTACTGCACTGAATTTAACTATTTCTCCAAAAGTAGCACACACTGTTATGTACCGAAAGTCAATAATGACATTTACGAAAAGTATAAATAGTTAACTAGTTGTACAGAAACAAAATAAAATGCGTTATGTTGTTTCCCGTACCTGTTGTTTAGAGGTGATTCAACATGGATAAAGGCAGGAGTTACACATTCAATTAAAGAGTCGTTGATAAATTTGTAAACCAGGCAGGGCAAAGAATGGAATTTAAATATAAAATATATTACATAATTTTGCAAATAAATAGTATTTTTTGCCTTTAATTTTGACTGCTCGTATGTCCTTTTGACCTGATATAATAATTACAACAAACATGTTGATACACCGTAAACATTTTGTAAAGGATAATTGTCTTATTGTGTAAGTATATCTTTCACTCTGTATCTTATTGCCGCATTCTAGGGTTTATTTTGTATGATTAATTTTTAATGGCATGATCTTTTCTGCCACTTAAAATCATATGGTGACCTTCAGCACAAGTTCTTCTTGTATCAGTCGAATGACCACGCCAATGTAACGAAGAATTTCACTCAACCTTACTGACGTTTTTTATAACAGAATAACAACATTCCCCTCATATTAAGACATCCACGGATTAACTTTATTCTGTTTACGCCGGTAATTTGTAAATTTATTTGCGCCATCTGCATTCACTGTCGTTTCCCAATATTAAAAAATTTTGGTAGGGGAGAGTTGGGTAAAACGGGGTACTTAACTTTTAAAGGTGTATATTTCCGAAAGGGTTCGTAAACATGATAATTTTTTATATGTAAGTAAAATATTGAAGCATTATGTTTTGAAATCTAATAACACCATTCATCTGCAATACTATTTTATTAAAGAAAAAACAATTATTGTCAAATATATCATATGCCCCATTTTGCCCAACCGGTCGGGTAAAATGGGTTAGGGCGTTGGACAAAATGGGGAAGTCATCCACATGTATATTTTATCTACCAAAACTAATAATTGTTGATACGTAAAAGTCAAAACATAAAGTATTTCACAAAAAACGCTAACCTAAGTGATAACAAAAATAAACCAAGAGTTTTGTCATATGTTTAAAAAAAATGTCATATTACTAGTTGGAACAAAAATCGCAAACGTAGGCTTCACACTCTTCTGGATCTACACCAGCGCAGGCCTCATGGCACCATTTCTGACATGAGCCGCACATTATCCATCCCTCCTCAGATTTAGATTTTGAAAAAGCTTCGCCACAAATCAGGCAAAGAGTATCGTCTCCACTACATGATGATTCTGACGAATCGGGTTCTGGACTTGGTGTCTTCTGCCTTTGCTTAGAAACAACTTTTTTTTTCTTTTCAGGTGCAGCTGCTTTCTTGCATATTTTTCTTTTGAGAACCTTTTCTGCAACTTTTCGCTCAGGAGTGGATTGTAAAGCTAACTCATTTTTGTATGGACTATCTGTTAAGATAGCCGTTTTTCCTTTTCGACAATTCCGTTTCGGTCCATCCTTTTTACAACTTGCGGCATTTTCATCACTTCTCTTGGACTCACTAGAAAACTTGTGGAATAGTCATTGTCTTGCATTGATTCTACGGAAAGCACAGGGTCGTTTTGTGGTGGAGGTGGTGTTTTCATTCTTTGAGCTGTTCCAGACGTTCCAGGTGTATCACAAATCGAGACGTTACAATGTTCATTTATCAAAGATGCTGGACTATCGAGTCCCAAGTCATGGACATCACCAGTAACGTGTAGTTGCCTCTCTGTCGTTTCAGCTGGTTTAAACATCCAGTCATCGAAAACGTCGGGATTGAGTGGGCAAATCCCCGTTTTTCTAAAGCCATTGACTGCTGTATCAACGCAAGCAGCCTTTCGGAATGCCCGACTATACAGGTTCCCAACTTGATAAATTGAGACAGGTCGCCCAGGGTGTAACCGAGACCATTTGCGCACTTCTTCTGAATAATAGTGACTTAAAGGTGCCATAAATGAGACATCTAAAGGTTGCATCCGATGTGTGCAATGTGGCGGAAAGCACAGCAATATGACATTGTTCTCACGGGCCAGGTTAATAAGGTGTAGATTCTTGGTGTGTGTTGCGTGACCATCCAGCAATAAAAGAATAGGCCTATCTTTAGAAGGCCTTGTAAAATCTATGAACCTTTGAAACCACTTGAAAAATATATCCTTCTGCATCCAGCCGGAAGGATGGTATTCTGCGGTGCTTCCAGGTAGAGTGTCATCAAGAAGTTCTGCTTTTGCTCTAACTCTAGGGAATACAAACATGCTGGGCATAAAATTTCCAGCTGCACTCATGCATGTTTCCACGGTTACGAGAGTTCCTCTCTCGGCAGAGACCAATCCTCCCACTTGCCGTTTCCCACGCAGTCCTAGAACTTTGATATCTTCTTGGGGACTGTGGTAATCCCTGTCTCATCTACGTTCCATATGCACTCTGGAGCAAAGTTGTATCTGTCATACAAATCTGATAATAGTTTGAAAAACTCTGCCACAGTCACTTTATTGAATCCCATGGTGCGAGCAAGGGATGTTGCTTCTGGGGTGCGTATTTTCAACTGTGGATGTCTGCCTAAAAATCCATACAACCATGCCTTCCCCGCCATTTCTTTTTCTCGGTTGAAACGATGTGCCAAATTATTCCTTTCCGCTAAATCATATGCTAAATGGCGTAATTCATTCAAACTTAAACCAAATAATCGAGCTTCCATTGCAAGAATGTGTTCAACAAGTTCATTTTCTTGATCTTCACTGAAAACAGGCTTAAGCCTACCTAGTCCTACAAAAAAAAATGAAAATAATAGTTAAGCAAATTAACTTAGTTAATGCCACAAACCTTTGGTTGCAGCATTATCAACAGCAGCTCCATCTCGCACTTTACGAACTCGGCGCTCTAGCGTGGTTTGTGGAACATGAAAAGTTTGTGCTGCCCTTTTATAACCAATTTGAACATGTATCACTTCTTGTATTGCATTCTTCATGTTCTGCTCATCCCAAGACTGGCGAGTTGAAATACGATTGTATTTCGAAGGCATATTGACGGAACAATGTATCTATAATAAAATTGTGAATTATACTGACTGACATCAACTTTTAAATCATAAGCATTGAATGACCAAAAGTTATTGCTAACCATTTGCAATTGCTGTCGGGTCAAACGGGGTACCCCATTTTGGCAAACCGTCTGGTACCCCATTTCACCCGACAAGCTCTTTTCTTAGTGAATTCTATTGATCACACAAAAAAATTAAATTTATGAAATTGTTTTTACACCATTCAAGTAGCTAAAATAATACTCTTTCCAAATGTGTACTTACCTCATAAATAATCTGTAAGATTAAGTTTGTAACACACACTAAACATCAGTCGTACCACTCAGCCAAACTGGCAAAAACAAACTGTCACTCTGCAGGGGCAATACTATACGTACGAATGCTGTCAAAATAGCGCCATCTGCTAATGTTTGGGAGTAGTTTCGATGGATAAGGTTTTCAAGTGGATTCCTGCAAAGACCTGGCTGGAATAGCAACTACCCCGTTTTATCATACTACCCCGTTTTACCCAACTCTCCCCTAACTGCGATGATACAAAGGAATGTTTCGTTCATCCATCAATGTTAACCATTTATTTGAACCCATAGTAGTTTTTCCGTTAATTACAAGAAATTGTTAAATTTTATGTATACTTCTTTGGGTTTTATTTATTCAAAACGCATATAATGATGATAATTTGTATAGCCATGGCGGAACCTGGTGTCAGTGTTTCCAGGTCGCACTACCGCCCCTCACTTGACCTAACGACTACCACCGCAGTGGTGACCGGGACCGACGGCTTGACGTGCTCTTCCTACCACTAAACGGACCACCCATTCTAGTAGTGACCCGGACCTACATTGTTTAAGCTTGGTGACCTTTCGACTAGCACAAGCGTCTAGTTTTAATAGAAAACAATTTTGTTTATTTCACTAGTGAATTTCTGATGAAAAATAAACATTATACACAGAGATTCCTGGAAAAGTGCGAGCTTACCATTCCAAACATAGGCAACTACAAATACATATCACAAGATACTGCGACATCTAAATTTAACTGACGGTGTTATGAATGCTTAATAGTTTACATGATAGTGTGTGGCGGCACCATCTTGCTGATATCACGTATATCGTCTTGTGTTTGAAACCACTGCTTCAAATAAGAGTAGCAAAGTGTCACAGAGAAAATTGAAATAGATTTCCCTTGTTAAGATTATCTCGGTTCTTTCTGCAGTCAAACTTTGTTTGAGTTGAATGAGCTTTACTCAAGCCAGTGAATTGACAAGCCTATCAAATAGGAATTTCTCATTCATGATCCCGCGAATAAAAATGTAGATCGCAGTATCTTTTAATATGTCTTTCGGGTTGTCTATTTTTCGAATGTTTTTTTTTAAATTTATGTCAAACACTGCGAGTTTGTGCAGGATCGAATAAGTATTTATATACAGATTTTTGTGCAAAATTACCTTCTGAGCAATGACCCAAAGCTTGTTCACTATATTATGAGTAAATGTATAGAATCCCTACGCAATCAATACCAGTAAAGATAAAATAGAACAAGAATCGACAGGAAGGTCGATGTTAATATAATTTTTATTTTGTGTTTTATGTTTAAAATTACCATTTCAACAATTTGCCGACGTTCGCTATATGAGTTCATCGATTATTAAAGTATCTTAAAACTAGGTAAAATAAGTGTTTTCTGTGTCATCGTAGCTGTATTAATATGAGGCCGTTCACATAATGTTTTTGCGTTATAAACAGCATATCCAAGATCGTAATTTAGTGAAAAAATAATCTGAAAATTGATTAGACCTTATGAGAAAAATTGCTCAGTTGTGGAAAAATGGGGTAAATAAATATGCGTTTAAGATACATTTCGACTTAATTTAGTGAAATTTTTTGAATTTATTTCCAGCTACCATCAGCTAAGAACATAATGCATACAAGCCCATTATCAAGATTTATCTAATTTTCTTGCTGAGACACTGTAACCAATTTTAGTTTGTTAACCTAACGAGTAGCGAATAATTAGCTTAATTTTGGGTAAACTAATGAAAACAATATCATGTATTACCAACGAAAAAGGCTACACTGGATTTTGAATTCCAGGGCCTGTTTATTCTGTTTAAAACCACGTATGTAATAGAAAATAAAACACCTATAGATCGTACATGAGTCTGCAGGAACCGTAACGTAAAGATTACAATTTTCATGTAATAGTTTATTTCTCAAACTACCTTTCTGGTATGTTGCTAAAGTTCGTTAAATGATTTAAGAATTGGCCTACATAAAATCATGTACGACCTACGTAAGCCTACACTAATAGGTAATAGAAAGCGGATTAATTGGAAAGTACGAGGTGCGTTCAATTGAAATCCATCATTGATTTATAAACAATTTACTCAACATTTTAATTACAAATAATTACCGTCACAGTTAAGGCACCTATCCCATTGTTTTACTAACTGACTTATACCCTGTTCATAGAATTCTTGTGGCTGCTGATGAAAAAAGTTTTCCACGGCTATCTGCACTTCTACGTCAGACTCAAAATGCCGACCTTTTACCGCCTTTTTCAGCGGTCCAAAAATATGGAAATCCCAAGATCCGGGCTATAGCGTGGATGCTCTAAAACTCTCTATTTCTTTCGTTGAAGATGTTCTTTTACCACATTAGCAACATGAGGCCTAGCATTGTCGTGTAGCAAAATGACCCCACGCGTAAGTTTTCCTAGACGTTTCCGTCTTATTGCTGGATGCAGCTTGTTCACAGTTTCACTGAACAGATTTGGATTGACATTTACTCCAGGTTCCTTAAATTCTATCAACAAGGGTCATTCATGGTCGAAAAAAAATGATAACGTCACCTGGAGGTTGTGCTTTAATCTTCTTCGGTGGTGGTGAACTTGAATGTTTCCACTGCATCGACGATAACTTATTTCGTCACCAGCAACTATTGACAGAAGAAAGTCATCACCATTTTGCCTACAGTCTGTGAGGTGTTGCAGAAATAAGTTCATTCGCGACGAGGAATCCATTGCGAACAAACTTTGCTGTAGCCCAGATTACGAACAATACTACGGACAGATCCTACACGCACGCCAATAATTTCTGAAATTTCGCTAATTGAAATTCGACGATTTTCTCTAATAAGGCCTTCCACACAAACCATATTGTTTTCTGTTAATGCAGTACACCGTGCATCTGGTCGCGGCTCATCCGTAGTCCCCTCTTTTGCACTTTTAAATTTTCTGCCCTATTTCTTCACAGTTGGGTATGAAATACATGAATTTCCATACACTGCTTGCATTCACGTATGAATCTGCAACGGCTGCACAACCTCAGCCCATAAAAATTGTAGGAATGCAGGCTGATCAAATTTGGACGGATTTTCAACAACAAATGCCATTTCAAAATCGAATTTTTAAAAGTCAGAATCAAATTCAAACGCCGAAACTTATTAATGTATTGTTTACAAACACTACTAACACTAACAAACGTCATTTGAATTATTGTATTTGTTTTCAAGGCTAATTTGATCAAAGATGAGTTTCAGTTGAACATACTTACTTAGTTGTACCATAGGCAAATAAACACTTAGACGTCTGACCGTAATGCCCTACTTATTCTACTACAATCAAAAAAAGTTAGTAGATTTGTAGTCTAGATGACACTATCTTACAAACTGTTAAAATGTAGGTAGGCAAGGTAAATATGGTAGGGAAATTAAAAAGTACTGAGCTTCAACAGGAATTTGTTATTGGGCTACAGCTGGGCTTCCGTAAAGCAGGTAAAAGGGGATTACGAGCATTATAAAGTGCGTTGCGCTCGACAGACAGAATCTGATAATAGTTAAGAAGCATTTATTGTGGCTAATGGGTCATCTTCAATATTTAATATAAATTCTTGCTGGTCGTTTTCGCAGTTTCATTGGGAGGTACATTTTTTTAATTTGCACATTACAAATGCCTGGACGAAAATATGATAGTTTTGGCTGTTGGATTATCACTAACATCTCCCTTTTGCCGAAATATCGCAGGCATATTCTCTAAATAGATCTGCAATAGCTTTTAAACTGTTTTTTGATATTGTTTATATATGCCAACTGTTAGTTGAAAACGGCAAACTGTTTTTGTTCTTTGCACATAAGCTAGAGCTGTTCAGTGAATCTCCTAAATCGTTCGTAAATAATTTAATAAAAATTGCTGTTGCTATATGAGGTTGCAGCCAACCGTTTAAAATCCGCATTCGAATAGCATCAACCATTGAATTGCTGATAATTTGACATTTACATTTTATTTTTTTGGAAGTTTTCTCTTCTTCTTTCGCCCCGTCCTTATACCCTTTCGGGTGTCGGAATTGGGATGGTTCAGTTGATCTCTTCGTTTACCCACTTCTTCCATTTCGCCCTGTTAGTTGTCATCGCCTTCAGTTCTTCGATTGTTTTGCCCTTTTCTTTCCCTACATCTATTATTTGTTGTTTCCAGGTTTTCCTTGGTCTTCCTCTTTTTCTTTTCCTGTGATTTTTTGCTCCCCACACTTTCTTCACTAGTTTATTTGTATCCATTCTCATTATATGCCCGTACCAAATTTAGCTGTCTCTTTATTACTTTATTCCCTATTGGTTGTTTCTCTTATTGTGCTGTTTGTAATTCCGTCCCATTTCGTGTTTCCAGCTATTTTTCTTAGATGTTTCATCTCCATTGCGTCCATTTTTCTGATGTGTTTCTTTTGTATCGTCCAGTTTTCACAGACGTAGATTAGTGTCGGTAGAATTATGACATTGTAGATCCTTAATTTGGTTTCAATTTTCATTTCTGCTTTCCCTAGTAGTGCTCTTAATGCGTAGTACAATTCGTTCGATTTTTTCGCCCTGTTCACTAGTTCTACTTCTATATTTCCGTCGTTTGTTAATATGGTTCCCAGGTATTCAAACGTCGTTACTTTTTCCAGTTCTGTGCCCTTGCATATTATTTGAGTATTGTCCGGTTCTTTCTCGTTTATTATCATTACTTTACTTTTTTGTTGGAAGTTTTCAAAAATTATAATTATAGCAATAATTGCTTAATTTATATCTGCTGAAACTGCCTATTTTTTCCAATTTAACGACCTTTTGTGGTCCTTCTAAATTTTTTTAGGATCTAATATCCGTTCTGCCGTTATAATTATTATTAAACGTGGTTCATCAATTATTGTCCGTAACATAGAGGGCATTGACCCACAAATGAATAATTTTTTTTCTAGAAACCTTAGTTATTGCCATTAATATATGCCAAGTTGCAGGTGTTTATCTCCTTGTTTATAAAAGTTATACATTTAATATTACTGTGGTGCTGGTGATTTTGTTGAAATGGAAAAATTCGAGACAAGGGCTGTGGTAAAATACCTTTTTAAAAAGGGCTTATCACTACAGAAAATGTATAACATGTCCGGAGTGTTGGGTGATTCTACCCCGCAATATCAAGTAATTAAGAATTGGTGCCGGGATTTCAAATTAGCAGGAAGTCATGTCGACCTGCATCAGGTGCTGAACCACCACAGATGTCACTCAAGAAAATATTGATTTGGTCCGTGATATGGTATTGAGTAATTGGATAATTATTGTCAAACATTTTGCTGAGACATGTGGCTCCGCCGTGAGAAGCGTTGAGCAAATGTTTGCAGGAGGAATTGGTTCTGTAGAAGGCCTGCCCACGATGGCTTTTGCAAATGTTGTTACCTGGTCCGAAGCCGGACAGGTTTCTCACTGCTGCGAGCAATATTGAAATTAATGGACGCGGATTTGGATGGATTCTTGGAAACATTTGTAACTGTAGATGAAACCTGGATTCATCACTTTGATCCAGAGTCAAAGCGGCAGAGTATAGTAGAATGGCGACAACGTGGTTCACCGCCCCCACGAAAGTTTCGTGTGACTTCATCGACCAGAAAGATAATAGCAACAGTGATTTGGGATTCCGAGGGAGCAGTTCTTGTTGATTATTTACTACGTGGTCACACCATAATGGAAAACTAGTACGCAAAACTCATACCAAAAGTTTGTGAGGCTATAAAGCAAACAAGGCGTGAAAATTGAAACGCGGCGTTTTGTTACACCAAAACAATGCTCCCGCTCACAAAAACTACGTTTCTATGGCTGTTATCCACAGCGTTGGATTTTAGAACAACCCTCATATTCGCCAGATCTGGCCCCCGGTGACTTTCACCTGTTCCCCAAATTAAAAGACGATCTTCGAGGAGTTCATTTTTCAGACGATGAAGAGCTGATACTTGAATGCGTGAATGAGTGGTTTGTAGTGCAGGACAAGGGGTTTTTTTTCTGATGGCATTCAAGTCCTGCGTCATTGTTATACTAACTGTGTTAACCTTTTAAGAGGTTATGTTGAGAAATAAGCCTGTTTCAAATGTCTACTAAGCCATTTGCTTCTATATCAAGGACAATAAATGGTGAACCACCCTCGTAGGTATGTAAATATCTTTAGGGTTCGTATGCCAACAGATGAAGTGATCAGTAAAAATATAATTTTATATTTTGAGAAATTTGTTTTAATACATTTTACACGCAAAATACGAGTACGACCAATTGAACTGTTTCATTATATTATTCAACAGCATTTGCAATGGTAACAGCGGTAATAATAGGTAATAATAAGAACCTATACTATCAATATGCTTTAAAAGCACAAGTTGAACAATTTAATTGTTTTATTAAATTATAAAAAAATATATATTTATAAATACATACTATATGGCCGAGCCAAATGATACTCGTTGTTGGTCTATGTTTCTTTTGTTAAAACCTTGTCAAACGCACAATAGTTAATTGCCAGGGATTACGGCTACTTCCGGAAGTAAGGGTGAGTGGCTTAGTCGAGACATCACATGACCGTGCTAACGGTCTCTCTCATCTCTTATAGAAACGTATCGCCATGCTAGATTCGGAAGCACACTAATACGAAGCGCCCCCTTCTGCCAATGTCCAACGAACTCTAGAATTTCGTGAGATCGCGTCAGACGTCTAAGTGTTTATTTGCCTGTGGTTGTACTTACATAGGTACACAATAGTTTGCCACATGTAGTTCGTTAAATGTGTTAAGAATAACCATGACAAATACATCGATTTTATGTAATGTTTTATCACTCAAAGTAGCTTTCACAACCATCTGCCAAAATTCGTGAAATGAGTTATGAATAATCCCATATTCCAGCACGTACACTAACAGATAATAGAACATGAATCTATAGAAAAATCTATGCAAATATTATCAATTTAGGTACGACATTTTCTTTCACAACTATTGATAGTGTTTGTTACGTGGGTAATACACCACCCTGTATAATTATTCGTATCATCTTCTCAGTTACTTAAAGTCACTTACTTTGTGAAATCGTTGAGTATTTCATTCGCGTACAAAAAATTGCGTTTGTTTAATTTTTTGCGGTTTACGTTCGTTGACTTCAACGTAATTTTTAAACGTTTAAATTTAACGTACTCATGACTTCAAACAATATTAAAGTACATATTTAAGTATTAAATTGTCTTGAAACGTCGCTTACCTCATAGAACACATAATGCAAGTGCTATGTAATTACTCCTATTTTAGCATTAATAGCTGTTTCGTGACGGAAATTTTAAAATAATTCATCGCAACACGTATGGTTGTGCAATTATTATCTTATTTCAAGTGTAATGCCGTACTTTTGAATTGCAATAAATAAAAGTAACAATGAGATAGTAAGTAGTATAGTATATACCTCCAAGCTATTTAGGTTTTGATTATGGCAAACATTTCGCATCACTGGCAGATTAGATGTAGCAGTATAGAGGGTTATTCGAAATATGTTCAAATAACTTTAACCACGTATAACTGAGGTTATTTAACACCTAAATAAAGTAAACGTTTTTAAAATTCGGTACCGTTACGGAGGTATGGCGCTCCAAAGTTTTTTTACAGCAATTAACTAAAATATAAATAACTCTTCATGTCTCTTGTTCAACTTTGATAAACTTCGTTGTTTTGGAAAGCTAACAGTCTAAGCTTCAAGAAACATCTACAGTTGTGTGTGGAAAGAGGATAAAATCTGACTCAGAAGTGAAAATTTTTGTGTAAAGATTTGTAAATTAGGTTGATGTACGTAAATTGGCATTTCTATTGGAAACTCGATTAAATAACTCTTGAAATTTACAGTTTTCATTAGAAAGTGTAGAAACCTTTGTTTTGGAAAACAGAATACTAGTTTATAAACTGCAAAAAAAAAACTTAGGTTAACGATCTCGTTTTCGAAGTATACCCTTATTTACAAATTTTTGAACAAAAATTTTCAATTCTGTTTCAGATTTCATCCAGTTTTCACAGTCAGTTATACAGTTTTACACTGAAATTAAGCTTGGACTGTAAGCTTTCTAAATCAATAAAGTACTCAGTGTGGTGTAAAATGGTTTGGTCACAGTGTTATTTGGTACCGAGTGCTTTCGTGTTATTAACTTTAATACAAATTGCAACACCTTTACGCTGTTACGTTTGTACGACTGTGGTAGATGGACCATCATGCGCTGATGAATTTAATAAAACCGCTGTTACTGCAGATATTTGTGACGACCCGACCAGTATTTGTGTAAAGGAAATCCTGCCTGCCTTGGGAAAATTTCCGGAGAGCACACACAGGTCATGTGTAAATGAAAACTACTGTAAGCAGCACGAAAAGGGCACCAAGCACTGCTCTACCTGCAACAAAGATGAATGCAACTCGTCCTTGCCCGTCTCACCTTCGCTTAGCATAATATCTTTAATTAGTGCTAATTACATTTATAACTATTTAATGAGATAACAATTATCAGTTGAAATGTGTGTACTTAAATGTAGTTAAATAAACAGTAATAATTAAAAAAAAAAAAAAAAAAAAAAAAAAAAAAAAAAAAAAAAAAAAAAAGATGTAACGGGGTGAAAATGTGAAGGGTGAATTAAATTGCGAGTAAATTAGCAATCTCAAAACTCCACATTTTGCGTTCGGAAGATAAGAGCGCGGAACAACAAACATCTGGTAGCACCGTCAGCCGAGGATTCGCCAGAAGCAAACGTTCCTTTCCCGTTGGAGTGGGAGCGCGAGTATCGACCACCCCGGACTTTCCAGTATAAAACAACAGCGCAGCCCATTTTAAAATCACTTTTCGACTCTTATTTCCTGGCTCTTGAATTTATTCAAAAGTCAGAAATACCAGTCGTGCTTTTCCTTTAAGATTTGTTCTTAAAAGATCCCAGTTAAATATTCCGATCCTGAAAAATTAACCCAGTGAATACCGTCCAGATTAATTAAATCCGATTCATACCTGCGAGTGAATTAATTTTCCCAGTGTTCGCCGGTATTGCTTTAACCGTTTACAAATTGTTACAGTTCCAGTCCGAGACTCCGTCGACGAGAATATCTGTCGCCCTCAACCGCAGGCAGCAGCGGCGAAAGTTTTACCAGGCCGGTCGACGAATCTTTTGGATTCGTATTACAGTTGTTTCACAGTGAAGTTGGTAATTATTCCGGTGCAACCTGCTTGGCTATTTTAATATTGTTTATACCCGACCGACCGATTTCCGTGTTGTAGACCTTTATATCGCTGGAAGGGGGAGTGTTTGAACTTTTCCACGGCGATAAAAAGCTCTGCCAATAAATTATTATAGCGTTTCGAATCAGTGTTTAATTGGTGCCGTAGAAACGTTGTAATCTTTTCTTTTACCAGTTGAACCAGTATAAAGTTTGCCGTGAGTGCGGAGGAACTTTCACGCTCCGGTAAATTTTAATTTTTAATACCCTGTATACTTGGACGAACCGGAGTAGTTTCGGAAACCCAGAACGATACAGTCTTTAGACACAGAGGAATTTTGTGCAAGATTGTGAGATACTTATACCGTCTTTTATTTACGTAACGACCAGAGAAACTTTTGGCCGGCGAAATAAGATTTGCTTGACACTGTACCCGATAATTTTTCACTGTCAAAATTCACAGTCCCGTCCGAATCAGATTTATTAAACAGCGAAGCCAGGTTAAACCGAATTCGAACCAGATACACTGTGAAAACCGCGTAGTTTGAATTTTGTAATTCCAGGAAAGCTGAATTAAATTATTTCCTGTTTGAATCTGTTAATAGAGTAAAATATTCATATACGTACCGATTGTTTTATACAGAACTGCCTAGGTTGAAGGAAGCCAGGAATTCTCGACGTAAAGCGATCCTTGAAAATTGTTTACTTCTAAAATTCACGTATATTTTCGTAAAGCCGACCTACACTGTGAGAATCTTTATTCACCCACTCCGACCTGAATTAAATACCAGAGAACTTACACATTCACGAATTCCAAAATCAAATATTCATAATCGCGTCTTTTCTGTCACTTTAATTAGAGCAACTGTGGCAGCCATCTTCTCGAATAGGAACCGCACGGCGCACGTTCCCGGAGGACCGCCAATCAGCATTCGCCTTTCCCAGAGTAGTTGCAACGCACGAGTTGACGAGGGGACATTGGACCGACCAAGCAGACCCAGGGCCGTACCCAGGATTTTTTTATTTAGTTATTATATCGAATCTCATATTATTTGTGTACCAAACAGATTATATTTATTGAGAAATAATTATTAATAAACCTATTGTTATTCACAAGCTGTTATTACTGATCTCTGGACATCTCACGAGCGTACCCGAGCAACATAAATAATATAACGAGTGGCCCAATAAGAGTAAGCGGGCACACCGTTACATGGCCGCATCGAGCAGGGACCCAGACTCAGCACCAGGACTAATCACCAGGATAATTGGCGCCCGAGAAATCCGTCCAGAACAAATACCAGGAGAACCGGAGAAACTGAAAATAAAAAGAAAGGTTAGTCAAAATTATGTCTGACGACGAGGCGAAGGGAACCGACCCACCAGTCGCCTGGGTGCAGAAGTTGCGCATAAAAGAGCTGGCTGAGCTAGCCCGCAAATATCGGTTAGAGACCGGGGGCAGTGTAGAGGAGCTGAGGGCCCGAATTAAGCTTTTCCTCAGAACGGGAGAAGGTTCAGTTGACGGAGGGGAT
>JABXWE010011613.1:0-15899 GCA_014611495.1 Limonius californicus | reverse complement strand
ATATATATATATATATATATATATATATATTGCTATGATATTTACCCTATATTTATATTAATATTATAAACTATACCTAAACTATATTAATCTTACGAGATAGGTAACCCTGATATAAACTGATTTTTGGCTTCATAATACCTTATGTATGTATAAAAGGATACTATTTTGATAACGGGAAGCTTGTTTTACCTGAAATTGGTTGTAATTAGTTTCATTTTCATGCAAGAAAGGTTATTTAAAAGATAGTATTGATTAAAATTGACAAATGTATACCTAATAAGAGAAAATGGTCTTCTATGATCTTCGGAAGGTACTGCTTAGTGCCATAATGAGTTTTAAGTGATCTTGTGAGTGAACATTCCTTGTTTTGGTTATTTTGGGCAGGTGAAGTATCCCTAGAACATAGAAAATTTATTATTATTGGTTTATATTTTTGTAAATATGTGTATGAGAGGTTAGGATTTTGTTTTTACTAATTATGTTGTTGTTACCGGATGTGGAGGAGATATTTGTATTTAGATGGTGGTATTTTTTATTAACGATTATGTTTTTAACAATTTTTAGGATCAATTGTTGAAATTTGTGTAATTTAGAAATTTTGACCACATGTAATTTTATTATCTCAGATTTTAGAATGATTGGTATTAAAATAATGGTAATTTTGTCAGGATAGTTATTCTAAAATTTGTTTAATCATATTGTGTGTATTAACTTTATTATTAATAATTTTAGTGCATGCAACATTAAATTGAGTTATTTCTTCTAACGTCCTGCTAATCTGAAATATAAAAAGTTAAAAATGAGTTCATTACTTTCTTATAAAGAAAAGGTAACTTACCTGTAATCAGTAATGAGAGTATAATAAAAGAGTTTAGTGTTAACTGGAAGTTGCACAACACTTTATCAAAATAATAAATGATTGACCAACGATCGAGGTCATGGGTACCGCGAGATGAAGCAGAGAAGTGATGCTGTCTTGTTAAAATTGGCGGGAAGATTGCTGATTGTTGCAGTTATAAGAAATTCGGATGTATACTGGACGGCAACATTTTGGATTAAGATAAGTCCACATTGGTTTTATACTTGTATTTGTGTAATCTTTTATTGGTCGAATTTTATAACTATCTATAGCGAGGTCACGAACTGAAACCCTGAGATGTTTATATTTTTTTTATATGCTGGTATTTTTTAATTTGTGTTATTGGCGTAACCAACATAAAGATTAAATTTTTTAGCTAGCCGAGGTAAATCAAATTTATTTGAGTTTAATAATTATTTATTTTTAATAGATAATTCATAGAATATATTTTGTAGCCAACGTGGGGCTATTTGTTTATTTATATTTCTAAGAATATACACTGCAATATATATGTATTATTATTATTATCGTGATCCTCGTTTGTACCGCTTGCGCAGTGTCGAGGCGGTGTGGGGCATGGCTAACCTAGTTATATATATATATATATATAATATATATACCAACATTAACTTACGAATCAAACAGCTGGACGATACAGGATAAAATCAGAAGTAAAGTAATCGTGTGAGAGATGAAGTATATGGGGAAACTGATGAGAAGAAGGAATAGAGACCGTATAAGAAACACAATCACCACAAAAGAAGTATGCATAAAACCACTCATCCATGAATTGGAAACGCGACTGCTGATATGGTATAGACATATAGTTAGGATAAGCGCCAGTGTGGTCTAGTGGTTAGAACATTGGGCTCCGGTGTGGAAGGTTGGGAGTTCAAACCCTCGACCACCCTATCCAGTGGCTTTAAATAATTGGGTACCTGAGTTCGAACGAACAAGGGGTTTTAATGAGGTTGGCTAAGTGTGATGCTCACCACATCACCACGTGTCATTAATTTATTACGCAATAAGCGGGTGTGAGAGCAAGGATACGGGAGCTCTGACCTTCCACCTAGTAGGCCAAAACCCCTTCATGGGGTGTATAGTCCCACCATTATTTATATAGTGAGTATGAGCGAACGAAGATGCCCTGAAGCAAGACCAGAAGGATAAGGAAGCAGAGGAAGACCGGGAGAAAAATGGGAGGTAAACATGGAAAAAAGAGTGAGGATAAGAGGTAAAGAGCTAAAAGAAGCGAAAAGAATGGTTGCTGCTCGTAGCCAATTTCGAAAATGGATAGAGGACCTGTCGCTCTGAAGGCCAGAATGGAAAGGACAAGAAGAAGAAGAAGAAAACCTTTGTATTTGGCCAAATGTTTAGTGATTTGTCTGTTAGGATCTTTACTGTTCCTTTTTGTCACAATAATGCAATTTATTGATTAAAATAGAAAATTGCCTCTATCTCTGAAACAGTTGGTTTGTGGACATATATACATATGTAAGTGGATTAAGACGACTATACCTACGTGGGTAAATTATACGACCCTTTAAACACCTTGTTTATGCGTATCCTGCTATATTTTTTTCGAAGACTCCATAAAAAATTACCTATAATTACTAACAATAACAATAAATAATAATGTTCAAGAAATGGGAATATAAAACGATAACTCTTGTAGAGCTTTATGTTATAAAAAAACAATTGAAAATACAAATACCGTAGGTTGGAAACACCTCCACATTTTTAAAAATGAAGAAGAAAAATTATTTTGGGGACACGACATGTTTCAAATATTTCACTGTTATGCCGCGTTACATATTTTACATAATGTGTATTCGCCTACGTGCTGTTCGGTTTTGGTAGCTTATTTAAGAATTTGTTAGATATAATTTTCGGTAAACCTCTCTTTTGAACCCACTTATCAATCGATTGAAGCTTTGTATTATATACGATTTAAAAATACAGACTAGAGCTGAAAAGTTGTAATGAAAACTACATACTTACATTTGGTATGTAAATTTAAGAAATACTAGGATCTGAATTTTTTATATATAATGCAATTTTTAATTGTCTCCAAATTATTTGTAATTACTAAAAAAGTGTAGCTTTTTTTCTCCCAACAACTGCTTACTATGTATATTACGAATGAAAAGAAGGAAATTACGGCAACCTGTTGCTGACACTTTAAAATTGGTATGACTTTTTGCTATCGACAGTCAATGACACATTAAGTACATAAATTATTAGATATAATCTTATGAAAACTATACTTCGTTTAATTTCATGAGTAAAAGATATACCGCTTACACAAAAGAAAATTACAAAAATCCCACTTTAGATCAACTAGAAAGAAAAAGGCTAACACATGTTAGAACATTGAATGGAGACGGAAACGTATAATTTTCAATACTCTTTCGTCTTGACATTTTATAGAAATTTTCGATAAAGGTTGACAATGAAAAACAAATCGAGTGTCTTACTTACGCAAGACTGTTTATAACCTCTAATACAATGTCTTGATCGTTATCAAAGTAAAGTTCAGCAGCTACAGTGCGTTTACTCCATAACATAAGGTATTTACTTCTAAATGGTTAGATTAGAAACTAGAGCCCCTACATGTTTTGTATAGTTTTCCTGGAGTCTTTCAGACTTCATGCAAATAGCACATAGATTTATCGAATAATCTAGATTTAAAGAAGTCCTCTTAAAAATTGTTATAGAAATACTGCTGTGTAATCGACCTAAAGTGGAAGATCTAAATCTGAATCTGAATAGCCACAGATACATATGTACATCATTTAAAATAATGCATTGCACATACCGTATGATAATATTTACTTCACAAACAAGTGCTGTATATCTAAAAGCAAAATTATAGCCTTATACGTCGCTAGAAAAAATGGTTCGAAGACGAGCTTTTCATGGGCTGAATTAATAAAAAAATTGTAATGCAAATAAATATTATTAAATTTACCTACTTGTTAAACTGCATGCAGGCAAGTGATTTCTTGCATAATCAATCTTCTTCTTCGAGTGTTTATCTCTTACGAGACATAGCAATCTTCTCTGATATTCGTGCGTTGTACGTTTAAAGTGGTACAGACATAGAGGACCTACATCTTAACGTGGGCTCCGAACCACGGAAAGTGTAAACACTTTTACTCCAGAGAAGCGTTCCTAGGCAGAATACCTCCCTGGTTTGCTATTGCCTTGTGAAGGATGCATAATCGATAGAGATAGATAAAGCTTGCATATTTCTAAGACTAGTTCGTGAATACTTGAAATTTAAATACTCAGTAGGGGTATTATCTCAGTCTCAGCTCCTTATTTATTGCGTGAGTTATTTGAAATGTTTGAAATTTTACTTTGTATTGATTATTATTCTTCTTGTTCTAAGCCTGTGTATAGGCCAATTGCCTGTTAGTTACCTACAATTAGTTGGTTCTGTTAGGCCTTTGTGTGCGTATTCCAGGCAAACGGCCGGCTTTATGATTTTCAAAGTTATTCGTATGGCAACCGGGACCGTCGGCTTTACGTGCCTTCCGAATTATTCAATAGTATAATTAAGGGGGCGATAGTTCATAGAGCACAAGTATGTCTAAATTAGACTAACAACGCCACTAGTCAGTATGAAACCATAACAGAAACAAATCTAAACCATTCAACAACATATAATAAGTTGTGACCTTGGGAAGCATTTTAAAAATACAGCTGCTTTGAATCTGATATAAGCTTTCTGTAAAAATTCTTGTTAAGTATCGCAAACATGTTTTAATTTACAGAAAACTGTGTGGTATGTGCAGTGCATTATTTGAAGATAACTTAGCGGCCCACATACCAATTTATTTATTCAAAACTAAACATATTGTTTTATATTGCAAAATTTAAACTTTATGTTGAGAACTGCCATATAATTGTGGTATAATTTAGAAAAACTTAATGGTACATAATTTATTTTCCCACCCCAACCTTTATTAAAGATTTTATTTGCCAACATACCGTATATCGCTACATAATTCTAGAGTCACAGATAAAGGGAGATATTATTTTCGCAAAAATACTGTACCATGTGAGAAGAGAGCTATGTTTCAAGTAAAATAATTTCTTGTTATAGTATGCAGGACGCGATGCTTTTAGGCTATGAATTTGCTATTGATTTATACAGCACCGAGTCTCAGTCACTTTCGAACAAATCTGGCGTGGTTTGAACTGAGTATTTCAAAATTGGTGGGATTTTCTGTGAAATGCTTACTGCAACGTTCAATTGGTACGTGAAAAACGAAGTTGATCAGTGTTATAGTTCAGTGATCCTTGGAGATAGTGCATTTGATTCGACAGGGAATAGCTACCAATAGTGACGGACATGGAGCTCTATAAATTCCCATCGTACGCTCCATCACGGGAAGCGGACAACTCTGAAATTGTAAACATGAATTGCTAGGAGTGACGGGACAATGCCCGCTTCGAGGTGTCAGGTGCAGTCGTCCCGACGCTGCCCGTCACTTCTAACAAATGCGTGCGATATTTCGATTGAATTCGAGCTTAGCGCGGCTACTTTTAATATGGCCGAACGGCGACACTTCCTTGCTAGACAGCTTCACTTTATCTTCCTGTCTTCGCCGACTTCCACCAATGAAGCACTCATAACCATTTCAGCGGCGACTCGTGGAACGCTATCGCCCTGCAACAGGTTTACTTTTCCATGAAACTCCCTAGAATTTTTGTCTGTATGTATGTTTAAGGCAAAATATATTGTAAGTTAATTATTATCGCATCCAGCATAAATTTTCAGAACAGCTAAGGTAGTAGCAAGCTTTTAGAAACTTGCACATTGATATTTGCTTAAAAACAATTTTAATAATCGCACATTGTTAAGTCAATGTGAAAGAATCTCACTTTAAGTATATTAAATAACATACTTGGTTCAGTATAATATATAAGTTACAGCCAGTGTCACAATATTCGATTTTTTGAAGCTGTACAAGTGTAAACAGTGTTCCGTTAATTAGATGCTATACAATTGTAAGGCAATTAAGTAGACACACGGTCATAGGATGCTTTGGTAATTGGATGCAGTAACAATTGACCGCCCGCTAAATGGAGGCGGCAACAATTGGATGCAGCAGCAATTGGTTACGGTGACATTTAGAGAAGGCGATAGTTGAATGCCGCTACCGTTGTTTTATTTAGAGTTCTGTTGTTATTCAATCTCTAAAATATACTTTAATACCTCAGCAAAAATACTACAAATGAATTCTTGGACACTGTTTAATTTATTTACTTGCACTTTTTCCTTGGATCCTAAAACTGTACTGTTCGTGTAAGTCTTATATATAGAATTGCTGAAGCTGAACTAATTTATGTAAGTATTTCACGATATGTTCCAGTAGAAACATTTATAAACTCTAACACCTTTAATTTTTGTTTTTCCTAAGAAAAAAAAAGGTACTCTTATTCAATGTTATTTAATCAATGGATTTGTATTGATATTTATTTATACTTGGACAATCCTGGACAAATATAGATCGAAGGTAACAGCGGCAGAAATGAAATACCTAAGACGAGTAATGAATAAAACCAGATGGGATAGGATTCGAAACAGAAGTTTAAGAGAAGAATTAGAAGTAAGACCGATAATAGAAGAAATATAACACAAACAATTACAATGTTACGGAAATCTGAACCGAATGGACAACACCCGATACCCAAAGAAAATATTTGATATGAGCAACAATGGAAGGGGATCAAAAGGGAGATCAAGGAAAGGATGGTGAGATAACGTCAAGGTTAGTTAAGAAGAAAGGAGAAGCCATAAAACAAATCCAAATAGGTACTTCCCAGGAAAGATGAGATTACAAGAATTGGCTCAATACCCGGACACCATAGAGATATAACAGGAGAAGAGAAAGTAAGTAAGTAAGATTTACTTATTTTTAATCGAATTGCCATCAAGATTAATAAGATAAGATATAAACATAGGTAAAATTTAAGAATTCTGAGTTTTAAATACCGACTCGAAGCTTTATGTTTAGTGCAAAATTTCCACCTCCACAATTGACTCATGGATCTACGATATAGGATTGATTGGAGACGGCGGTTTAAGAAAATAAACTTTGGAAAACCCCTGACCACCACGATATTTAGAACACCCAAATACGTATATCGGCAATTAATCTGCCATCTTCAGTAGGAACTGGAACTATCTAAAGTAACTCCAATGGACTTCAATTGTTAGCTTGGTGAAGGACTAATTGAAGAAAAACACAAACAATTACAATGATATGGACATCTGAACCGAATGGACAACACGACACGAGCAAAAGGGAGACCAAGAAAGGGATAGTTAAGAAGAAAGGAAACGCCATAGAACAAATCCGAATATTTCCCAGGAAAGATGAGATTACAAGAATTGGCTCAATACCCGGACACCATAGAGGTACAACAAGAGAAGAGAAAGTAAGTAAGTAAGTTTACTTATTTTTAATCGAATTGCCATCAAGATTAATAAGATAAGATATATGTATTTTAAATGCCGATTCGAAGCTTTCTGTTAATTCAAAATTTCCGTATCTCCATAATTGACTCATGGGTCTACGATACAGAAACTTTGGATAACCCCTTACCACCACGATATTTAGAACACCCAAATACGTATTTCGGCAATTAATCTGCCATCTTCAGTAGTAAACTAACTAAAGTAACTCTAATGGACTTCAATTGTTAGCTTGGTGAAAGACTTATCTCCAGAGGTATTCCTCAGCCAAGTTACTGTAGTTAGTTCAAGTTCCTACTGACGATGGCAGCTTAGTTGCCGAAATGCGTATTTCGGTGTTCTAAATATCGTCGTGGTAAGGGGTTTTTCCAAAGTTTATTGAGCTACGATATGTTTGCTCAAAATTATTGCCGCTCTGAAACTTATGAACGTCTCCTACTTTGATGGTAACTTGATTTACCCTAAAAATCGTTTACTTAAAATGTGTTCCACCACCCATTTCATCAGAAGGCCGTGTCTCCGTAACGAGTTTAGAATAAAAGTGTATTCTATTGAAAATAGTCTATGTCACAATAGTAAGTGCATTGAATTGTGTTCATAGAGATTCTAGGTTCGAATCTAAATTAAGGAACAACACATTTATATGGTTATTTCCCAAGTTTTTCTTCTGAGTCACTTTCTCTGGAAATGAACTGTAGGCAGCGATTCGAAATTAATCACTAAATCCCATGTAAGTATAGGAGGGAAGGTTATCAAGCTCGTTCGAAAACTGAGAAGTCAGAGAGAAACTTTGGATGAAGCTATTAATCGTACACTGTAGGCTCTTAACAATAGAATATATATCATTCTGTATGTGGGTTATATAAAACTATACAAGTTTACCTGTTGTGTCTGTTTATATATCGGTATAATCAGTATAAATAATTTTTTAGATCAATTATTTGCGTTCCTGTTTACTCCTAATCAACGAACCACCCCTGGTTAATGTAGTCTGCAATGTTTCTATTTTATTGCATTCAGATCTCGTATGTTTCATCTATTTGTTGTAGACACAAAGTATGTCCTGCTTATTCAACGTCAGTTGCTTCTGTTTGTCTGTCCACCTGTTTCCAAGAATTCATTTTTCAGAAAATATTATTTTCCACATTTTGTATGTTTTTTTCGTTTGTGCAAGTTTAACCTAAAAGAATCTGCAGAGGAATTTTATACGAAGGGATTGGTTCTCCTATGTTAAGTACTTATGATAGATATAGAAATCTAACATCCCGCGTTCCAAAGAGCCAGTCGCTTTGCATTCATTTCGAACAATGAGATGAAACTCGCACGCGATGTAAATTTTGCAGAACTATTCGAAGCAGGCGCGATATCATTCTCGGTGGCGCATAAAATAAAAGAATTCAAATTATATGAATACGATTTTTACGTCACCAGTGTTGTCGGCATTTCATGTTATATTCAGCGCTGCGTCGTGAATACCTTGTTGTTATAAAACCGATGCACTTTATACCAACCACAACCTTTTCTCTTTGTTGTTTTATATCATAAAAATACTTGCATTATCATATAAGACATAGAATACTACATGCAGCCAGTAAATGTATTGATCCTTGCTAATATGGCCCCATGGTGGCTTTATTATCGAAAGCGTATTTTGAAGTACAAATCCAAAATTACATAATTAACAGATATGATACTAATTTCAACCAATCAAAAATATACAGAGATAGATAGAGATTTCTATCACCAAATCGTAGATTAGGTTAGGGAATTAGTTAGTTTCAAATTTTAAAATAAATCGTTCTCTATATTATTATTCGCCAATATCGGCCTCGTTTTCCTTGGGACACCCTGTACAAGAACGCACTAGAATAATTGGTTGTTGTTGAGTTGTTTCTATTATTATAGTTAAACTTACACTGTGTTTTTACTATGATTCTTCTCACAATACCTTATGAATACATAATAAAATTCGTTTGTCTGGACGTGTTTGAGACACAAGTTTTATAATAATAGGTGGTCGTCATGCTTACTTTATAGGTTGCTTGCTTGCTTGTTTGCTTTGAAAGAGCGAGATCTAGGACGCGGTTTTCCAAGCATCTCTAAGCACTTAGGCCATATGGTCCATTATACACCCTAACTAACCCAGCCAGGTTCGAACCCGCGTCTCTCGGATCTAAAGGCAAATGCGCTAACCACTAGACCACCGAGGCCGGCTACTTTATAGGTTACTTTAATTATTTCTCTCAGTTTCTGTTATAATATTAATTGGCCGATGTAATATGTGTTTTTTTAAATTTGAAGTCAAACAAACTTCATTGTGAACATATTACAAATCGTACCTAACCCTACTTTTATAAACAGATTTAACAAGAAAGCGTCTAACGCAAACATTTAAAAAGAGCTCTAATAAACCATACAGTTCCATCAAAAGAAAATAACTTAATTGTAATTAATTTCAATAAACAAAGAATATATAAGAAATGATCGAAATATTCACCGCCTTTACCCAGGCACGCTCCAACTCTTCGCACAATCCCGTTGCTGACATTTATTAACATATGGTTATTAATTTAATTAATTTGTTCCTATCTTTTGTGCTGTAACTCATTCAGGTCATGGCTGCTGGAAATTGGAGCTATTTAAAAACGACCACAGAAAATATTCGCATGGAGTGAGGTCGCAGAATCTGACAGGTTAAGTATTCGTGTATTTCGACTATTAAATTGTTCGTCGAAAAATTCTCGTATCACCTTTAATGTATAATGTGTTGTGTGCCAGTGCGGCTTGTAGGAATAAACAAATCTGACTTCATCGTTATGAAGTTCTTAGAAAAAGGCACGTAAAATCTCCTCTCGATACCTTTCTGCAGTCACAGAGCCTGAAAAAAGAATCTTAACTCTTTTGCCTTACTTTTATCTTCAAAAAAGTATGGTCCAACTATTTTATGCATTGAAATGACCGCCTGCACTTTTTGAGGAAGAGGAGGTGTCTCTACTACAACATTAGACTTCTCTGAACTAATAAAACGTATGTTCTGCGAATTAATGTATTCATCTAAATAAAACCAGGCCCTAGCCGTGAAAAAGGTTTTCCTTAATAAGTCGTTATTGAGGATATTTAGAAACCATTGAAAATGTTCGACACGCTGAGGATAATCAGCTTCGTCTAATTGTTGTACAGACTGCACACGGCAGGGGTACAAGTGGATATCTTCCTTTAATATTCTGTGACAGGTGCTAATAGACAACTGAATTTGTTAGAACAAATGGCGTACAGGGGTTCGAAGGGCATCTTCCATAATATGTTTTAAATTTTTATTACTTCTGCTATTATCTTCCGAGGATGACCGCTGCCTTCTCTACGTAAAATGGATCTAGTCTCACGAACAACTTGAACGCAGTGATTCAAACAACAACGAAAAGTGTTATAATGCAACACAAGGTTCAGAAATTCCTGACGAAATTCTTCGAAAAAATTATGAATTGAGTACTGCCACACCCATCAACTCAGCGGCCGTTACAAAAATAAGATTCAGTTATACAAATTTTATGTTCGTGTAGCAAAAATATTTTACTTGAAGAGTATATTTTATACCGGAGTTATTATTAACAACTTATTAAATATGGCAGGGAAATAATTGGTTACCATTATTAAAGAGTTGTGATGATTGTAACTAAAAATAACAAAACGCTTGATTTGCTGTAGCAGAAAATTTAAAACATTTACACCAAAACATTTAAAGCGAATACGCTAGTTTAGAGAATCGAGAAAAACTTGTAGTTGTTAATTAACAGCCATGCCGCTTCGTCATAAAAACAGTTCTAAAAGAATATGGACATGACATGAGGTTAAGTTGGTAGGTAATAATCTCTCTGAACGTGTGTCACTCTGTCATGCCATATTTAGACATTGCAAAGATCTCAAGTCCACCGCTCTTGTATATATCGCAGACAAGACAATGAATTGTATATTCATGCTCAGAAATACTCACCTTAGGTGCCTTTTTTGATCTAATCAAACGCTTCGCGATAACAGCAAACTTAAATTTTGTAAACAGATAGGCAATAGAATTGTAGAATATTCTATTGCTATATAAGCCTGAGCACCTGTTCGGAATTTATTAAAACTTTGTTAACGTAGCAATCAAATTACAAATATTTTATGTAAACCTTGACATTGTATTTAAAACCAACAGCTACAGAAGGTATTTTATTTATAACTAATAAAATATTATTTTCACCTGCACTTCTGAGGCGTAAACAGTTCTGTTTTTTAAATTTATGACACTAGTATTTACAAAATGGG
This sequence comes from Limonius californicus, assembly GCA_014611495.1. Taxonomy (NCBI): domain Eukaryota; kingdom Metazoa; phylum Arthropoda; class Insecta; order Coleoptera; family Elateridae; genus Limonius; species Limonius californicus. Next base: position 4,242 of record JABXWE010011613.1, on the reverse strand, counting down.
TGTGGGTTGAATACCGACAGCTGAAATCCCGAGAGCCGAAATCCCGATAGGCCACAATCCCGACAAACCAAAATCCCGAAAGCCAATATCTCGCCAAGCTAAAATCCCGACAGCGCATGTAGAAACGCAAGTAGAGTGCATAGTTCGCGGTGTACAATTGCAAAAACGGAAATTGTGTTCGATTAACAGAAAAATGAGACTTTCAAGTGTTGTAGGTAATCGTAATAATTACGAAATGATGGACTATCTACATGCACATAATGTAAATTTTTAATACTTTCTTAAAACTATTGTAGTACCTAAATTTAATTTTAATGTAATAAATGTTTAGTTATAACTCAATTCTTGTGTACTTATTTTAGTTTCTTTCTATCTAACTCGGTATTTCAGCTTGTCGAGATTATGGCTTGTCGGTATTTCGGCTAGTCGGGATTATGGATTGTCGGGATTGCGGCTGTCGGGCTTCTGACCGTCACCGTTACAAAATATGTAAGGATGAATTTAATACAAGAGATTTGTATGTATTTATGCTTGATATTGATTTAGCATTGATATATACAGTGTGATCATTTTATATTGTAACAAGAAGGTAGGCTACAGCTCTCACATATGCATGAAATACATAGTTAACTTTTCATTTTTTCTATGAAACTATTGTTTTACATTAAAAGTCCTTTGGACCGGCAACTACTGTTTTGTCAAAATTTAACAAACTTCTGTACAAACTTGTTGATTTGTACAGCGAGAAAACGGATATGATGTTGATTTTGTGAGAATGCGGAGTGGCGGCGGACTTAGAAGTACGACGATCTGCACGGAGATACCTGGTTGGACCAATTCTATAACATAATGCATTTAGGCGTCGGGAAAGAAATTTGCGGCAATACGTACAGTTTTCAACATATCACAACTGTAAAAGCTGAAGTGGCAGTCATCGAACAGGTAAAAGGTAATTCCCATAGGAGCCAACGAGCAGTTGCGAGAACTGTAGGCTTTAGCCAAAATTTAATATTTAAAATTATAAAAGCATATCGGTTTCATCCTTACCACGTCACATTAGTACAACACCTTACTGAAAATGTTTATCAACTCCGAATGAATTTCTGCCAATTTTTAAGAAACGAAGTTAGTACTGATCCACTAATTTTAACAGATATTCTATTTTCTGATGAAGCGGCGTTTAGTAACAAAGGGCGTAGACACCATTGTCATTTCTAGTCACAAGTAACCCACATTGGTCGTTGGTCCCCACTTCTTTGAGGGTAGTTTAAATGGGGAAATGTATTTACATTTTTTTGAGAAAATGATGTGTCTCTTTTTTTGTGGGGTAAAGTAAGAAACGATGTTCAGGACACTGCCGTAGAAACTTAGGAATATTTTCGCGAAAGAATTATTAAATCATGTAGGGAAATCACCCCACACATGAATCGTGTTAGAAATTCTCTTCTACTACGGATTGAGTTATGTAAACAGCAAGGTGGACGGCAGTCTGAACATTTATTACGTCAGTAATTAGTGTTTTTCTTTGTATTTTTATTTAGTTTATTTTCTTGTTGATTTTATTGTTATGTGAAGATATTGTTATGCTATCGTGGCTTTCTTTGTCTTTGTTTTGTTTAAATTATAAGAAATGTATCAAAAGTGTCCAGCACTCTCCTGTTTCGGAACTCATGTTAAGCTGTAGGTCTCCAGCCTAGAGAAAGCGATCACTAATTTATAATCGAAAGTCGTGCTGTTTATAAACTTCCCCGATCGCAATATCTCTGAAAAGATCGTCCAGAATTAAGTCTTAAAATAATAGCTCATTGATTGAAAGTCATATTGATAGATTAACTATAAAAATAGTTTATTTATTTACATACACAACTTAAACATAATATTTATATCATAGAATCATACGTTATTGATGTTAATGGTGTGTCGATATATTCACTCCCGTTTATATTCAAGAATAGCGATTCAAATTTATTGGTGTGCGTCAGTTTTGGAGCATGTGTTTACTACATACCACTTAATACTAATTATGTAGAGCTGATTTCAACTGCTATGGGTATCAGATACCTAAGCATAAATTGCACTTACAAGAAGTTCTATGCTTTAAACAATTAAACAAAAAAAGTAATTACAATTGGCAAGAAAGCGGCACTAATAATCAACTTAAAGCCTATAAATTAAAAAAAATAGTTATATTCGGAGTAAATAAATAATATGAATTCAAATCACTATAAAAAATATTCTTTACCGTAATCATTCTTCTTCGTTTGTATATAGGTCAATGACCTGTTAATTACCTACAATGCAGTAGGTTCTATGAGCCCTCTTTGCATGTATGCCGGGCAGGAGGCTAACCTAACCCGTCGAACAGAGAAGAGAAGTTCCACTACAAGGTTTACGATTGCCATAATCATTGACATTCAAAATAAGCATTTACCACGACAAAAAATGTATACCTAATTAAATAGTAATTAATTTGTAAAACGCTAGTCCAATCATTTTAGTAAGCTTAGCAGTAGGCGAAAGTGCTAATTAATAAGGGACATCCTCTTGAGTATGTTTACAATATAATTGTTCTCAATATGGCACGAAAAATTATATTTATCCTAATAAACTTTTAACTCATGAAGGTTATATTACCATAATTTCCTAAATCGGGTACGAATAATAATAGCTTTAGACAATTTGCTATTATTCAGATGGTGGAAAATGGAAAAGGAAACGTACCAATTCGAGGTCAAAACAAAGTTATGTGCATAAAATAGTAAAACTGGCATCAACATATAAGGTGTACGTTTGAACTAGAGGATAGAAATTAAGGAGAAAGATAGAAAAAATGAGACTATAGGATACTCAAGTGGTATTCAGGCTTGGTAGATACACGCAGGATTGGATCTTTGTATTGATACAAATCACAGAGAAAATCCCAAAGAAGAATAAAAATATATACGCTTCAAGTATTGTGTGTATTAAGAGAAGTGATAAAGCATGCTATACAGTCAACAATGAAATACTCGAAATACTACAGAGGTTATAATCACAAACGGAAAATGTAGTACCAATAAGAGGACAAGTAGACAAAAAATGTGAGACAGAAAAGGGAATGAGACAGGGTAGAATAGAAACGACAAAATTTAAATAAATGAAAGAAGACACACACACACACACCTACAGATTAGAAAGTAAAATCTGTGGAATTGAGATACTAAGAACATAGAAAAGGTCACGTAGTTAATTAAAATGAGAAATCTACAGACCAGATGAAGCTTGAAAAATAAAGGGAATAATAACAGAAAAACACACAACAGCTAGGTGGTTTCGTCTTCTAATAAGAATGAATGGAGGCAGACATGTGAAAACTATATAGAAGATATAGTACATGGTAAAACAACGGTAAGAGGATCTGGAATCACATTGTGTAATCACCAAAACAATAGAAAAAAAGGGAACTGGAGTCGAAAGTAGTAAAAATTGATAGGCGATAGTCACAAAAATCATCATCTTGACACTTATGGTAGGTAGGTTTCGGGATAAGTAAAATAAAGAGTTCTTAGAAAACGTAAAATTAGACAAAGGGTCGCCTTAGTTTGTCATATCCCCTCGTCCAATACAAGCCTAGATTATTTTAGATCAATCAATTTGAAGAAAGGAAAGCTGTCTCCTAGACTCATGTTATATACTGGTTGACCAATACCAATTTTTTTACATGCATGCTGGTTTTCTAACGTTGATAAACATAGAAATATTTGTTGAAATTAATCAATACCATCTTTTAAGGTTATAGGTGATATTTCTTTCGAACAAATAGTTCACCAACATATGTAGGGATAAAGATAGGTTAATCTTCGTTTAAATTCGCATTTTGAGAAAATTCAAAAATAATTGAAAGTGCCTCTTTGTCTTCTGAAATAAGCTACTGATGTTGAGACAGAGTTGCCATCTTATTCTTCTTGATGTCTAGCGACTTTCTTTCCTATGCCTGTGTTGATCGTTGAAAATGCTATAGGCATAGTTGGCCTACAGCTTATCGTGGGCTCCAGCCAACAAGAAATGTAAATACTTCTACTCCAGAGAATATGTACTATGCAGCACATTCTATTTGTCATGTAGCTTCCACGGTGAGGAATTAGTGGTAGGTACAAGACAACTGTATGCACTGAGGGTATGAAATAAGACAGAAGTCCCAAACAATTTTATTGTTTGGCATTTATGCGGGGACAAAATGTTTCAAAAATAAAAGATCGTGGC
>JABXWE010011607.1:0-41671 GCA_014611495.1 Limonius californicus | reverse complement strand
ATAGCACCTTCTGGAAGTGAATTTCCAAACACTACATACGCAGCAACCTCAAACGGTTGGATGGAGAGTGGAGTATTTAAAAACTACTTCGAAAAAAGCTTTATACCTCACATTGGTAACGAACGCCCAGTTCTAGTCATTTTCGATGGTCACGCTACACATTTGGGTGTAGAAGTAATAAGAATTGCTATCGAGAATCAGGTAACCATATTAAAACTGCCTCCACACACCAGTCACATACTACAGCCTTTAGATTTGAGCGTATTTAAATCTCTAAAGTGCAAATGGGACGCAAAGTTAGTGGAGTGGCAAAGAAAAAACGTGGGAGTCAAAATACCAAAAAGCATTTTTTCAAAGTTGATTGGCAATATTTGGACTGAAACAAATCAAGAAATATTGATCAATGGTTTTAAGAAAGCTGGAATTTGTCCAGTTGATAGACATGTTGTGCCAGAGCAATCTTTTGATCCTAGTGCTCTTAAAAGATGGAAAGAAGTAAAATCCAGAAATAACAATCGTCCAGACGAAACTAATGCCGAAACAAACACTTTAATAGATGATATTCCTGCAAATGTACTGAATACAAATTCTGTTGAATCTAATTTGCCAGTTAGTTTTGAAGAGCTGCTGTTAAAATCAGTTAAACGAGATGGCTCATCTGAGATAAAAAAACCAAAAAAACGCATTTGTCTAGGAGCTGAAGTCATAACGCAGTCAGATGTTGCGCAGCATAAAGAGAACGAGCAGAAAAAAAAAGAAATCAAAATAGCCGAAAAACCAGAAAGACTAGTTACGAAACAAAAGCAAAAGAACAAGAAGAAGAATATTGGAAATCTATCCGATTCCGATGATAGTGACTCATCTTGGAAAAGCGATCCAAGTGAAGACCGAATAAGTGAATTTGATAGTGTTTCAGAATCTGAAATTAATGAGAATATAGGCATTGAAGATGACGTTTCATATAATGACAAAGAAGGATCAGAAGTCATTGCTGAAGAAGCGACAGGAAGAGATATTTTAACAATTCAATCAGGTGATTTTGTATTGGCTAATTTCCCAGGCAAAAAGAAACTTTATAAATACGTTTGTCTTGTGAAGAAGGTGTATAATGATGAAGCAGATGTAACAGGAATGAGAAAATTGAAAAGCTATCGTGAATACAGACTCGATGAAAGTGATAATTGCTCCATTATGTTATCAGCTATCGAAGAAAAACTTCAGCAACCCACAATAATAAAGAGCGCACAATTTCAAAAATATGTTTTCGAAGATCCTGTCCATGTTGTTGAATTAAAATAATTTTTGTTTGTTTCCACAAGTTTATATTTTTTTTAGTTAATAAGTATACTATTTTGGATTAATTTTTGTTTGTTTTCACAAGTTTATATTTTTTTAGTTATAATACTATTTTGTATTACTTGATAAAGTTTTTTCATGATAAAAATGCATTTTTGGGATATATTTTGAATATTATAAAATATTGATTTAATTTTTTATAGGTAGCAATCCCTTTATAAAGTTCATAAAAAATGGATTAATTGAAATATTTTTAAAAATTTTTTGCTTATCGAAAAATTCATGAGTCGTTTATTATCTTGCACTTGCCCCAATATAAAATCAGACTACACATAATTAAATACGGACCAGGTTTGCACTTGCCCCAAATGGAGGGGCAAGTGCGGACCAGGCACATTTAATCAATGAAAAAATTTAATCTGGGAAATTTGTCAGTACCTACCAGTTTCACTTATTGCAATACGTACAGTATATACTGAGCCTCCATACTGCCCAATTCCAAATTCCATCGATTTGCCGTTTATTATTTATGCTATATCAAAGTTCACCTATTACAATTTTGGGTCGCTCTTACCCCACCTTACCTTAATTAAAATAAATTAAATTAAAATTAAATTCAAATATAACCGGCTTTAATTGATTACTTCATCATGTTCACTCGCAATTTGTTTAGTAAGTTGAACTGCTGCATGATGTCATCTAACTTTGAAAACACGGTCCATAAACATACTAAACTATAATAAATATCAGTAAATATTGTAGGCCTTCAGACTTAGTAAAGAGCAATCATTCTAAAACTGTTGATCTTAAGAGAGGTTTGCACTAGCCCTCTCAAGCAACTTATAATATATTTACATAGTATTTAATAAAGAGTGGGGATTCGAATAGCAGTTTGGCCAGAAATAAAATTAAATTCAAATTAAATTAAAATAAAACCTGCTCTAACGCATTACTTTAATGTGTTCACCAGCGACTTGTTTAGTTGGACTGCCAAATGATGCAATTTTATCTGGGAAATACGGTCCATAAACATACTAAATTCAAATAAATGTCAGTAAATGTTGGTTGCCGCTAGAATTAGAGAAGGTTTTAGAAGTATCTTGCACCAGCCCTCTCAAGAAACGTTTGATTCACTTTTGTTTATACAGTATTTCTATCTATTAGAGGACATTCGTGTAAAATGTGGTCACAAATAAAACTAAATTAAATTAAAATATAACCAGTTTTAATTGATTACGTGTTCACTCGCAATTTGTTTAGTAAGTTGGACTGCCAGTTAATGTTATTTAACTTGGAAAACATGGCCCGGAAATATACTAAACTGTAACAAATATCAGTAAAAATAGGAGCCGTTTAAAATTAGCAACGGGCAATCATTGTAAAACTGTTGATTTTAAGCGAGATTTTCAACAGCATTTCGAAGAAAAGTATAATATATTTACATTTACCATAGTCTTTCTCAATACAGATTGGGAATGCGTATAATAGTTTGGCCACAAATAAAATAAAATTAAATTCAAGCTAAATTAAAATTAAACCTGTTCTAATGTATTACTTCAACGTGGTCACAGGCTACTTGTTTAGGAGGATGCTAGATGATGCAGGCAATAATAATATCGGTTATCCGTGTTTGAGTAAACATTTTTTTTCTACGAAACTATACGAATTACGGAGTATTTACAAGAGTCAAAAAATGAAGCTAATGAATAAGTCTTCACCTTAAAAAAACATAGAATCGTATCATCATCCTTAAAAAATTCTGAATAAATTTATCAGGGGGTGGGGGTGGTTTTACCCTTCTCCAATTTTCTTTGGGTTTCTTTCGTTACTGAAAGTAGTGGCTTCCTTTGAAGTGCCCAGGTACCAAATTTCATTAAAATTGGTTCACACGTTTCTGAACAGCATACAAAAATGTGATTTTTTAAGTAAACTTTGAACTCCTCTCACGGACAAACGGTACATTTTGGTATATGACAAAGTTGGGTCCAATCGACTTCTTTTGACCTCTAGAATACGTGGTAGCTCTATGTCCCAGGAGTTTTGGGACACCCTGTATATAAACATTATTTCAAGGTTGGTCATAAATTAAGTATTACAATGCACTTTACTGACGTTAAAGAGAATCAAACACTACAACATATTTTATTCACAAACACTAACGTGAAGAGATAAAAATATAGAAAGGATATTTTGCGTTTTTTAAATTGGTAAACGTCTTTGATCAGCAAAGTGACAGCAGGAAATAACCGTCACGGATACTGTGATAAAACCTGAAACGAACGAAAAGGCGACGCAAGAGGCTTACAGAAAACATTTGTACTGTGACTATTTTTACAGAAAAATAATGGTTTAGAAGAAAGATGAGAACGTAGACATACGGTAGTTTAAAATGAGGTTTTTCAAATATTAAAGAACGGTTTCCTTTAAAATAATGAGGTAAAAGTACTCGAATGCTCGTTGTAATAACGGTAACGACGAACATTTTGACTGATGCGAAAGGCACGTGAACAACTTTTGAAACGAGTATTGAAATTCAAGTTTAGTTAATAATGTAATGCTTCGTTAAAACCTTAAAGTAATTCCGTGACATTGATGAGCAGTATGAAAGTTTCGAAAGTCAACCGTATTATGTAAATTGTATTAAAATATTTTACCTTAGAAGAGGGCTAGGTATATTTTTCTAATTTGCCTCAGTATTGATTTTTCCCATCCAGTTCGTTATGCCTTAGGCTTTTCTGATATCAAGCTGGCGATGCATACTAATTCCGTTTGTTTCTGAATAAATTTTATATTGATTTTCGGGTTCACAGCTCGAACTAAAGACGTTCTGTTTTATTAACAGCTTACTGTTTTTTATGAGTAAGCGAGAACATGTATACAGTGTGTCCCAAAACGTACCGGCAATATTTGAAGGATGAATTCCAGAACTTATTTAGAGTCCAAAAGTCCATATAAACATAAGCCCTAAACGTAACCGTTAACGAGTTATTGTTTATTTCATAACTTCTGTGGCTAACATTTTGGTTCAACAAATTTCTGAAATACTGATCTAGTTGCCACGATCGCGTCTATTGTTTGGTATCATTTGAACATCTTTTTGTAACTAATTATTGTTTGTAACTTGTCAGTTTATTACTGTGATACTGAAGCTATTGGCTTCTTCTTTGTATCCTTATTCCCATCGTAATTCACAAGTGATTCACAATGCCAATGTAATTTTTAAATGAAGTGTATGCAGATATTCATTATGTCTACGGTCTGTGTGATGGAAATGTTTTAGCAGCACAAAAAGACTATCGTAGAAGATATTCTAATAGAAGTTTGCATACGCGTGCAGTTTTCTTTAATTCAGATCATCAGCTGAGGGAACATGGCACTTTCAATGCAAGACATGCAGTCGGCCAAGGAGTTGTCCGTAGACCCATAAACGATGATGAACAAGTTCTTGCTTTGTTACAAGAAGATCCGTCTTTAAGTGTGAGAAGAATTGCGTTACGTATTGGAATATGTAGAAACCTGGTTTGGAGAATAATCAGTGCTCGTTTAATGATTTTAAAGCTTTATAATATTTTGTAATTGGGTACAAAATAATCACCACCTATCGCATATTTTATGGACCCATGAAGCTTTTTTCACACGAGATGGTATCAATAATTATCATAATTTTCATGAATGGGGTGCTGAAAATCCTTATTTAAGAAGAGGCTCTCACATTATCAACATAGATTTAACGTTAATGTGATAGCTGGAATTCTTAATGATCATCTGATTGGAACATTTGAATTGCTACACCGTTTAAATGGTGCGAATTACAAATATTTTCTACAAAACTCTTTACCCTTATTACTGGAAGATGTGCCATTAAATATTAGACATGCAATGTGGTATCAACACGATGGGGCACCAGAATCTGGATGTCTTCGTGTTAGAGCTTGACTTAACGCACATTTTCCGGGAAGATGGATTGGAGTAGGAGGACCCGTAGTATGGCTACCGCGGTCGCCGGACCTGACTCTATTAGATTTTCATCTTTGGGGTCAGATGAAACAGATTATTTATGCAATTAAAGTGCACACGGTAGAAGAATTAAGCCAAAGAATGCAGCAGCCTTCCGATATTATTAGGATAAACTCAACAACCATATTAAGAACGCAGCGATCTCTTTTACGACGTGCGGCTTCGTGTATCGAACACAATGGAGATAACTTTGAACATTTCTTGTAAATAAAATAATAAAAATGTATTAAAAAAAGATTTATTACATAAAATTCATCGAACTAAAATTTTAGCCACATAAATTATGAAATAAAAAATAACTCGTTAACGGTTGAGTTTAGGACATATGTTTACATGGACTTTTCGACTCTAACTAAGTTCTGAAATTCATTTATGAAATATTGCCGGTACGTTTTGGGACACTCTGTATATTGCATTCCCTGCGATGAAATAGGTTTTTCTTTTAGCAGAATATACACATTTGAATTACGTTGTGTTAAAAAAATTGATTCTGAAGCTATTCTAAATATGAATAATGGCACAAGAATTCGAATCAGCTGTGTTGACATTCCGTCAAACGAGTAGGTAAATGAATTGGTTTATTCATCAAAAAATATGTTTAGATTACTATTGACAAATAGATTTGAACAGGGTGTCCAACCATGATTGCATAATACTTCATCAGGATATTCTAGTGTCAAAAGCAAGCAAACTGGTCCTAATAAACATATACGTATTCGTAAGTGCAATAAATGACCAACTAAAATATGCCGGTCGTGGTGATCTAGTGCAGTGGTTCCCAAATTTTTTGAAAGCGCGGCCCTTTTTCTGCCTCGATTTTGCTCGCGTCATGTATAATCAAGTAGCAATTTATGTATTAGTTTTCCGTGTTTCCAGAAGTTGTTTCCGTGTTTGGGAGGGTGTTATAATCTGGAAAATCCATTTTGCTTTATATAAATAGCGGAACTCGATGAGATTAGTTATAATTTCGAAATTGTGTGGTGTACTGCTGACTGTGTGTTGAATACAATAAATCGATAACAAATATTTAACAGTAAGTAGGAGCTATAATCGTTTTGTTAAAGACGGATCCATTTTTAAAACGGTCATTAGAACCTTCCGCGTCTGGCAGTGACAAGAATACAAAGAAAAACAGATTGTATAGCAATTCATATTTCAAATATGGTTTAACCGTTATTCCCCAGAAGCCCCAGTGCGTACTTTGTCGGGGAGTTTTGTCACAAAAAAATATAAAGCCAACGAAGATATTGCGACATGTAAATATCAAATATCAATACAAAACAGAAAAGCCTGTGGAATTCTTTGAAAGAAAGCTAAATTCTCTCCACAAGGAGCAAGCCACTTTTACATCACCAACCAATACTAATAAAAAAGCGTTACTGTCAAGGTATCGAGTTGTAGTTCGCAGTGCAAAAACCAGTAATCCATATACAATTGCTGAAGATCTGATTTTACCAACGTCTGTTGAAATGGTGCAAACAATGGTCGGTGATAAAGAGGCTGACTAGCTGAAAGCAATACCCCTGTCTAATAATACCATCCAAAGAACAATAAATGACATGGCCGAAGATATTCGAACATAAGTTGTTGAAAATATTAAGAAGTGTACGTACTGTGCCCAATTTACAGCATTTGTAAGATACAATACTGGACATGGTATTACAGAAAATTTTTAATTTTGTACTACATTCGAATTCAATACTACTGGAAAATGTTTATTCGACACCTTCCTGCAATACGTACGAGATTCTTCTTCTTCTGTATATAGGCCAATGGCCTGTTAATTGCCTACAACAGAGTAGGTTCTGTGAGCCCTCTTTGCACGTATGTCGGGCAGGAGGCTAGCCTAACCCGCCGAACAGAGAAGAGAAGTTCCGCTACAAGGTTTACGATTGTCAACGATGTTTGTATGATAACCGAGACCGACGGTTTTACGTACCCTCCGAAGCACGACCGGTTGCATATGCCACCATATTGGTACACCCATCCGACTACTGACCAGCGTGGATGGTGCTGGACTGTGAATACCGTTTGACTGGCCTCCGCAGCGCTTCGCTATGCAACCGATACATACGAGATTGATTGGGCAAAATGCGTTGTTATTAAAGTGTCATCTCGAAGTAAGTTGAATTAGAGATTTTCACGAAGACATTTATATCATTCGTGTAAAGGATGAATAACAATGCACCCAAAATTGATTCTTGACGAACTCCTAAATATAATTCCTGTGCTATGGAATCTTCTCCTTCGTACCTAGTAATTAGATGTCGTCTAGACATTATCATCCAATGGCGCTACAGACCAAATCGGACCTTGGCCTCAACTATTTTCCGCCTGCAGTTTTCCCTAGCTGCTGCCGCCGCTTTCCAATTGGGGGTTGCCAGTATGGTTTGTGCGTCCCTTTGTATTTTGCCTTCCCACCGGGCGCTTGGTCGTTCCAACGATCTTTTGCCTTCTGGTTTTGTCTGGAAATCCTTCTTAGCTACCCTCGTCTCGTCCATTCGCTGTAAATGTCTTACCCATTTGAGCCTCTGCAGTTTTATGATTGTTGCGACGTCAGCTTCTTCAAACAGTTGATATAACTCATGGTTGTACCTAATTCTCCATTTGTCGCCTTCATTGATTGGTCCATAGATATTTCGTAGAAGTTTTCTTTCGAAGGCATTTATGGCTGCTTCCGCCCTTGCGGATAGAGTCCACGTTTCGCTTCCGTAGCATAGAACCGGACGTATTATTGTTTTGTATAATTTCAGCTGTGTTTTTCTGTGGACGTTTCCTGTCTGATTATGGATGGTATGATGTAGTAGGTTTTATTTGCATTACTGATTCGTCTTAGTATTTCTTTCATTTCGTCCTGTTTGTTGGAGATGTTAGAGCCTAGGTATGGAAAGTCGTTTACTACCTCGAAATTCTGGTTACCGATGGTTAAGTTTTTGGCCTCTTCTCCGGTTATGGTCTACAATCTACATAATTAATTCTTAAACAATCTCCATACAGCATTTTGTTTCTAAAATTATATCTCTCAAGTCAACTACACCGAAACTGCTCTTTCTTCATGCTCTATACCTATTTTCCAATTACCTAAGTCATATTAGTGTCATAGCTGCTGGTACTTTTATTTGTCAGCTGAATTAGGTTTGTTTTATTTATTTTCAGTTGTAAAACATAAATATATACAGTAAAGATAGCCATGGCGCTATAAACAGAACTATAACTGTGTTGGGGAAAGATACCAACACATAAGACGTAACCAAGTAAGCAGACTCTGCTAAAGAAAAAGGGACATCATCGCATCAAACAATCTAACCCCAGTAAAGCAACGAAATTTGCAACAACTCCACCAAAAGACTGATGATCAAGGGGGAGGAGAGTAAAAATTTAAGTGTTTAGCTACGTTTACGGTTATAATTTAATGCTAAGAAGTACAGTTTCATACAAGTCGAATTTTGAAGGTCCAGCCTGTTAACCGTTTTTTACATCCTGCCCGTGCAAGCAGAAATTATAGCTACAACTGGTACGGTCCGACCCGATTAGGGCAGGTCGAGCTTAGCTTGTATCCTACAAGACTTTTCTGCTATTACACCTTTATCTGTCCAAAATTTAAGAAAAAGAAATAATTTAACTTATATATTTACTGCGAATAGCTACTGTTTTAGGTTTAGTTTAATATTTGCTTCTTTGATTATTTATAGTATAGATGGACCAAACAGTGATTTTTCTATCACAGGTTCAACAGTGACTGTTTTGATTAAATCATGTGGTAAAAATCGGTGATTTTGTCATGAGGTGGGACATCGTATCAACTATCCGGAACTATTGTGACATGGTTGCTATTGTTAATTGAGAATTTGATCACGTATTAGCTTCAGGTAGTTATCAGACTTAAGACATATATATGCCTATTAGATTCATTGGTACTCTAGCTCGATCTTTTTTACTGTTATTTTATTTATCTGCTCCAGCTTAGGACCTTAGTTTAGCAATTTCATTCAACGTTGTGGTACATCATGCAAAGCTTCAGGTAAACATTTTAAGTGACTGTGCAGTCATACTATCAGTCACTGCTAATTTTTTTTGTCGTCGGTCATAGCCATTTGCAGTGACATATAAACCACTGTGACAAAATAACAGGTTATGATTATGCAACCCATCTTCACTCTATAGTTTTGCTTTTGAGCGAACACGGTGACAGTTTTTCCTATAACTGTGGGGTGTGTGCAAAGCAATGTACACAAACATAAAAGACCTACTGTTTAACGTAGACTCCGAGTCGCTGGAACCCTCTTACACTTTTATTCCAGAGAGGATGTTCTTGGCAGAACTACTTTAATTGTTTGCTATTGCTTTTCGAGGGAACACGGCTGTCTAAAAATTCTATGTTCCTGGACCTAGAATTGAAGCCAGCTCCTTCAGCGCAGCAATCCAACATACTAGTAGCTACAACATGGGTGCTCCATTTATTTAAAAATATGTTTATATGTAGATCAAAGCTAAACCTGGTCTTACTTTTTTTCTTTTTCCTCTAATTGCTATATAACAATCATAAACACCCAAAAATATGTTATGTTTTGTTGATTGCTATGCTGTAGATATGTATACCTTTTTATTTGAAAATGAAGTTTTTATGTAATAATTAAACCAAGCCAAATATAGCAGTCATACGACACAACGTAATCATAGTCGTTTCGGTTCGCGCAGAAGCTCTTTCAACCGCACAAAGGTAGTAATTACTGGCGTACAAAATATTCCTTTGAGTGGGAAATTTGCAAGGGGCATTAATCAATTTGAAATACCCATCTTCGACACTGTGCAGTGTTTATACTTTTTCAATGTGTTGCGCAGAAATAATGAGCGTATGTGATACAAAAAGTATCGCTTGGCTTATTGGCACTTTTATAGTTTTTAAAGTGCTAGTATCTAAAGTTTTTAAGTAATAGTAATATCCTGTGACATACACGTATTTGCGAGAACTTCTTTAATATTCCAATAATAGCGGCGGGAAACTTTTCTACAGGCTATTAGGTTTCAACTTCCAACTCATGTGAGTCCGGTGCACTGAACTATGCTCCGTTTCAGTGTCATAAGAATTTCATGTGTTATATTTCTGGATTAATAATACGAATTTCGTTTCAACCTTGTTAATTTAGATCGGAAACTTCAAGTAGAGATACTTCCTGTTCATTTCCCATCATTTAATTTACTTGTTTATCGCTGACGACAACTTTCTAAGCTAATAACTTGAAAATTCAGCTAGTAGAATTGTTTCTAAGCGTTGAATTACAACAGTAAATTCTGAAAATCACAAATTTCGGTAGTGAATATGTGTCTTTAGTAATAGTAAAACCCAAAGACCCCTGAAAATCCTTATACTACACAATGAAACCTGTCTGTAAACACAGCTGATTCGAGTTTCTTGTGGATGTTGAAGTGTAAATCTTCACTTAGTCGTAAATAGTAACGGTACGTCTTCTTTTTCTTCTTCTTCTTCGTCAACCCTTCTCTGTCCACTTCTGGACGTAGGGTGCCTTAGTCCTTTCCATACTTCACGGTTCTTTGCTGCTTGCATCCCGTTTTTTGAGCCACTTCTTTTATGTCGTCCAGCTAACGTTTTTGTGGCCGGCTAATACTTCTTCTCGAACTTCTTGGTTTACATATTGTAGTTCTAATTGCCCATCGTTCGTCTGGTTGTCTAGCTGTATGGCCCACCCTGTTCCATTTAATCGTCGCTAGTCTTTTACTGACGTCTATAAGTTTTGTTCGACGACGGATTTCAACATTACTGATTCTATCTCTAAATCTCAAGCCAAGCATATTTCTTTCCATGGCATGCTGAGCTGCTCTTAACCGTTTCATGGATTTTTCCGTAAAAGCCATTGTCTCCATGCCATAAGTTATTGCCGGTAAAATGCATTTGTCATATGCTTGATTCTTTAAGATATTTAGTATTTCGCTTTTCAGAATATAAGACAGTTTGCCAAACGCTGTCCTTCTACTTATTCTTCTTCTACTCTATTATTTAATGGTATGCCTGTCACATTTTCTATTTGAATATTACCGACGACAATATGAGTTGATTCTGGTGACATGATTTTGGTTTTGTGATAGTTCATCTTTAATCCCGCTTCTAGTCATCTACTATTTCATTCTGATAGCATATGTTGCAGAATAGTGTGATTGTCGCTGATAATTACTATATCATCTGTAGTGTGTAGGTTCCATCTACGTTTATCCCCATTTCGTTCCATTTCAATTGCTTAAAAATGTCCTCAAGTGCTGCAGTAAACGGCTTAGAGGATATGGCATCCCCCTGTCCGACACCTCATTGTATAGTAATTTCTTCCGTTACTGTATCTTCATCTATTCTTACGGTTATAGGACACATAAACACATAGGCCATTTAATCACGGACAGTTAAACACGCCGACACTTAATCACACGGGCATTTAAACACATAGACATTTAAACACTGAGGCATATAATCACAAGGACATATAAACACATAGTCACATTGTGTTTGAAGTGAATTCTTATCTTACTTTTATTTGATAAAAAAGTTATAGGCATATTTTAGTTGATCTAAAACATGGTAACATATCAAAAAAATTCGTTTCCGCAGAAGAAAAAGTACAGAGTAAAGAAAGTAGTTGCAAGCTAGCAATCAATTGCAATAAAGCTCCATTTGCCTTAATTTTTTTATTTGGTTTTACTGCAGGCATAGGAATTCAAACACAATGTTTTTATACGCAAGTGGCACTATGTGTCGCTGTGATTATGTGCCTCACTGTATAAATGTCTATATGTTTAAATGCCCGTGTGATTAAGTGTCGGCGTGTTTAACTGCCCGAGATTAAATGGCTTGTGATTCTGTGTCGCGTGTTTAAGTGTCCGGACTCGACTCTTACTGTCATTGTGGCGTGGTCATAGATGTTTTTGATTAAGTCCGTATATCTAGAATACACTCTAGCATTGTCTAGTGCTTTTAGTACCATCCAGGTCTTGATCGAATCAGAAGCCTTTTCATAATCCACGAAGGCCAGATGAAGAGGTGTGCTATATTCCGTGTCTTTTTCGATTAAATTTTTGATTGCCTGGAGATGGTCTGTCGTGCCGAATCCTTTTCTGAATCCCGTCTTCTCCGGGGGTTGGTAAAATTCTAATTTATTATTCAAACGGTTAGTTATTATTTTCGTCAATAACTTATACAAGCGTAAGAGCAAACTAATAGGTCTATACTTTTCCATCTTAGCACGATCTCCCTTTTTATACAGTAGAATCACTTCGGCGTTGTTCTATAGTTCTGGTACTTTACCATCTTCTATACACATATTTAGCACTCTTTGGACCATACTTAATAGCGAGTCTCCTCCCATCTTCAACATCTCGACCGTTATACCGTCTCGACCAGGCGAACGCCTATTTTTCATTTCTATTAAAGCTTTGGTGATTTCCTCCTTAGTTATTTCAGGAACGTTTTCTGAGTTTACGTTCCTTATTGTAGGTCTTTGAAGTAGAATGTCTCTTCTTTTATTTATATCCCTGCTTGTAGAATAATTCTGTATAAGCCTGTTTTAAGTTTTCTCTCTTTGTAAGTTCTCTTCCATCTTTATCATTTTGATTTGTAATCACATTTTTTCCTTTACTTCTTTCTTGTCTTAACATCGTCATATTCATGTTGTCTTCTACTGTTTGTTTTATTTTCTGAGTATTGTATGTTCTAATGTCTTTTCTTATCCTTTTATCTATTTCTTTACTTATTTCTCTGTATTGGGATGAGTTCTTGTCTATTGTGCGTCTTTTCTGCATTGGTTCTTGTGTTGCGACACTTACTTTCTGCCGTTTAATTAATTTTTTTCCCATACGGGCTTTCTTGGACCATGTCAAGATGCCATTTGTTATGTTTCCTGTTAACCCGTGTAGCGTTAAAGTGTTATTCTGTTCTGTAGGTGTCATTTTCTTGTCCATAAACTTGTGATATTTGTCTTGATGAGATTTTAGAATTTCCGACATATTTTTCAATTTCTTCTTTTGTATGAGTTTAGTTCTTTCTTGCTTGATGTTTATCAAGATAAAGGTACGTACAATAATTTAAAATCAATGTGTATTATCAAGAGCAAGGGTGGCTTAGTGGTAAGAGAGTCACGCTTTGGATGTAATACCCCAAATGCTTCTCGGTTCCAATCACTCTAGGGGTCGGAAAATTCTAAAGGCCTCTCAAATAAATATGGGTAATACAAAATAAAACAAGACAGCAGTCAGGAAGTCTCTGGTCAAGGCAGCGAGCAGAAAAGATGAACGACAGAGGGTGCTGAGAATGAATACCTGGGTAGAATCAGACTGCCATATAAAGCTGAACATAGCAACCTACAATGTCAGATCGATTTCATCAGAAGAGAGACTATTGAAGTTAGACCACGAAGGAAGTCACATTAAATGGAACATACTCGAAGTTGGGGAAGTTACAAATTTTTACGTTTCATGGTGACATGAGTCTTTCCTGAAAAATGATTACTTATTTATAATGTTTGTGGGATGTGCCTGTTGTTTATAAATTAAAACCATCTCCAAGTTTGACATAAATTGATTACTTAGAGATGTTCAGACAATTCATACGCATACTCAGTCAATGTTGATATTTAGTAAATGTTAGCAGTTTCTAAATAATTTTCCACGATTAACATGCAGCCCAAGGGCTTTGAGCGACTCGTATTTGCCTGAGAAACAACGTAGACAGGTAATTAATTAATTAATTTTAATATTTAATGGCCTCTATTGTTTTTCCAACGTGAGTTAGTAAACTATTTAATATGCAATCTACTTTACAAATATTTAGTGAAAACAGACTACTGTAAATTTATAATTCAAATTAGGTATTAGCAGCAGTCTTGGTAACAATATACGTTAAAATAGCAAAACCACAAATAGATTAACAAGGAACTTTGATTACTAATCAAGTACAGTAGCTTTCATAAATAATTGTTGTAACAATTTTTGTCCATAGATGTACTCTTGCCTTGTTAGCGTTAGACTGGTTGCATAACATTTAGCAAAATTGAGAAAATTTTAATAGTTTCTCAATTTTGCTAATCGCATTTATTAATTGTAGGTTTATTCTTGTAATCAGAAGCCACAATACATAAATAAATAAATTTTAAAATAATTGTGATTAATTTGAGAAGATTTAAAAGGTTTCGATTGTAATCATACAACGTTAATCATAAAGTCAGTTTGTAGGAAAATTGGAAATAGATCTAAATGATCTCTTATAGTCTGTGTTATTTTAAAATAATACTTATGCAATGGTTTGTTTTATACAGAGTGTTTCAACTAAAACAGTCCGACCTGAATAACTTTGTAATTTATCAACTTTAAGAAAATCGGCGAGGCAGGTCAACAATAGCATGTAGGGGGAACATCTATTACCATGTAAGACATCTACCGTATTTCATCCTCCTAGCCTCTACCAATACCAACCCCAAAATTTTAAACAACAAGGGGTGTCGATTGGTAATTTAATTGAAATTCGATGTAATGATTGTTACCTAACAGAAGTGTAACTCTTGGAGGAACCTGTAACCTCTACAGGGCGTGTCCCCAGGTGGCGGATGGAGGAATGGCTCCCAGATACAGGTGATAGGAAGGAAATGAAATACCTCCGCGGACCAGCAGGAATAGCAGTGTCTCAGCCAGAGTGGATAGCTGCAAATAGTACCTCTACACGAAATGAGCGGCTGGCTCATAGCGAGGTGTTCTAGAAGACCACGACTCTAATATAAATAGGTATGGTAAATTCAAAATAAGTTTTAAGTTACAACCATCTGTAAGTTTGACATAAATTGATTACCTTGAGTTGTTTAAATAATTCGTATGCGTACTTAGACAATATTGAGCACTTTCTAAAGGAATTTCGACGATTAACGTGCGGCTCAAGGGCTACTATACGCTTTACAGATTATCATAAATTTATAAATCAAATTAGGAATTATATTAATAACAAACGGCGAAGTAACTAAACCATAAATAGATAAACAAGCAACGTTGATTACCAATCAAGTGTAATCACTTCTAATAAATAATTGTTACAATAATTTTTGTCCACAACTGTACACTTGTCTTGTAAGCTTTAAACTGGTTGCATAACGTGATACAAATTTGAAGATGTTCAATGGATTCTTAATTTTTACAATTTTATTTAATAAATGTTGTAATTAGAAAAGCTACAATATACAAATAAATATTTCTTAGAGTAGTTGTGCAAACGTAGAATTTGAGACTATTATTTTGCTTGACATAACCTAATTATTTTAGTGAAGGTGTTCAAACAATTCTTATGCATACTCAGGCAACATTTCTATTTGATAAATATTTAGCAGTTTGTAAAGGAATTTCCACGATTAACATGCAAGCCAAGGGCTAGTATACGCTTTGAACGACTCGTAATTGCTTGAGGAAACAGTGAAAAGAGGTAATTAATTAAATTGCATATTTATCTACCACTATTGTTCTTACAAAGTTTGTTAGTAAAATATTTAGTATGCAACCCACTTTACAAATATTTAAAGCAAACAGATTAGCATAAATTTATAATTCAAATTAGGAATTATGCTAATAATATATGGTGAAGTAAACCACAAATGAATAAACAAGTAACGTTTGTAACCAATCAAGTTTAGTCGCTTTTATAAGTAATTGATATATCAATTTTTTTCTGTATCTGTACACTTGTCTTGTTAGCGTTAAAATGGTTGCATAACATGTCGCAACATTTTTAATGGTTTCGTAGTTTTTATAATTTTATTTAATAATTGTAGATTTATTGTTATAATTAGGACCCACAATACATAAACAAATATATTTTAGAAAATTTATGATTAATTTTAAAAGATTTAATATGTGTCGATTGTAATCATAGAATGTTAATCATAAATCCAGAAAATAGGAAAAAATACAAGTAGATCTAAATTATCTTTTATAGGCTGTGGTTGTTTATCAAGCTGCTACGCTAAGAGCTAATAATTACATTTTATTAACTAAAGCGTCTTGTACTTATTAGTAAGTGTAAGTATAAGTGCTGGGCATCGGCCTTTAATTTGCTACGTGTTTCTCCTCAGCGCTAACTAGAAACACGGAGGACTTATAGTTTAACGTCGAATCCGAACGACAGAAATTCCAGAATAGGTGTTTGAGCATTAAGATCCCACGGTTGCACGGATTGGGAAATTATGTGTGGTGGGTTGCAGACAAGATTTTTATAAATCAGCATAACATTGCTTAGGTTTCGAGCCCAAGCCAGAATCGACGTTTTGCTCAGAAAGCGAACGCTCTACCAACTGAGCTACCACCACACTCACCAACTCCAAAATTTCCGATCGTAAGGTGTGTCGAGTGATAGTGCAATTGAAAGGTTTTTTTGCAATTTTGTCGATTGAAGTTCCGGATACGTATGGGAAATGTTAAATTAAAACATTTCAAGAGAGTGTTTAGGGTACTTTATTAAATGTTTAAAGTGGCCATCACGATTCTTTGTGCAATAAACATTAAAATATGTATTATAGCAGCAAAACCAAATAATGCAATGTTTGCATTTAATTCTATTCGTTGGAGGAAGTGTCAAGAATTATTAAATATTTGATAATATTGACTTCTTTTAAAGTCTGAATTGTTTCATTATTTATTATTTTAGATAAGACGGTACTACCTAAAAAGATAAGTTTTTGTTGTGCAGCTTTGTTTAAGGTCTTGTGGATTGGCCAACCAGGTCACCTGATCTCACTCCACTAATTTTTTTCTGTGCAGCCACCTAAAAATTAGGGTCTATGCTATTTTGAGGCAGATTAATCAGGTGGGTCGTTCATTAACGGCCGAAATTTTATGTAACGTACGAAATTGCTTTGAAAATCGATTGTACTATGGTATCGAAGTGGATGGTGGCTACTTCGAACATTTAATAAAATAACCCGAAATTCTATAATTTAAGGTTTTCCATACTCATCTGAAACTTCAAAATGTCATTTTTCAAAAACGAATAGACAGAATTCCAAAAGATTTTCAGATTGATTTGATCACTTCACACCCATTGCCATCGCTTGGTGGTGGTAAATGCTAGGGGGATGAAGTACAGTAGATGGATTATATGGTAAAAGATGTTCCACCTACATGCTATAGTTCAGGGGTGGCCAACTTTTGTGTACATAAGATCTACTTTTTATTTTAAAAATGTGGCGCGATCGACTTGTCATAGGCGTAGTCTAAGTGGGGGAGGTTTGAAATACATACTATGTTTATATATCTACCGACGTAAAAAAATAACATAATTATTTAACGGGCCAAAAAACTAATGTCCGGGGGAATTAAAACAACATGAATAATTATTAACAATGTGAATTAATTCAAATTAGCTACAGGTAAATACAGATTTAGAATTTTTTTATTTCCTTAACATTAATGGGAAGACTGTGTTTGCATGTCTCTAACCAAGGAATCATAATAATTATAATACCACCAAGATGACCAAGATAATAATAAAGAATCGTCAGTATGAGAATCAGTCAGGACAGAACGTTGTTTAGTTTTCGTTAACTTTAAGTATGAAAATGCCGATTTGCACAGGTATGTAGATCCGAAACAAGAATAAATATATTCGCTACATTTAGTGATATTGGAATTTTTTTCTCGGTTGACGTATTTCTAAAAATCTTCTTCAAATTTTTTGTAAGGTTAAATCAGTTTGTAAAATTATAATTTCATTTTTTAATGCTTTTTGCTCCATATGAAATATGTCTGAATTTTTTTGGCTAATGCGTCTCACACTTAAATCTTTTTTAAAAGGAAGAGATACACATTCCACAATTTCATTAATTTTTTCAAAATTTTGGAATCTTACCTCAAAATCTTCAATTACTTTTTGGATTTCCGCGACGTATTTGTCGATGTTATAATTGATATTTTTATATTTGGAAAATGATTCAGATTATTTTGTTGCGGATCTTCTATTAGCAAAATAAATTTTGTTTTATATGCATCTATGCAGCTGATCATATACGAATGAAAACAAGTAATTGTGCTGGATCACTTATATCTGTCGATTCATCACATTGAAGGGAAAAACAAAAACATCTATTGATATCATTATATATCTACTCTTTTACATTTCCGCTCAATAATTTTAGCCTTGTTCTTAAATTTGTTATAAAGTGAATCTGACATTTCCAAAAAAGTTTCCTTTACAAATTCACCCTTGGAAAATGGTTTACATTTTTTTCTAAGAGATAGTTTACTTTGAATGATGCAGTAGTTACTGCTTGTGACTTCAACATTGGCTTTTTAAAAACATTTTATTGACCTGTTAATTGAGTTTTAAGATCCCTAACTTTCCGTTTCCTCAATTAGGTATTTTGTGGATAATTTGTTTGATACTTGTTATATAAAGCTAAAAAATGTCTCGCCAGATTACCCTTTTTAGCAATGGCTATCGAGGTAAGGCATTTTAAGCAACAACATTTATCATTCACCATTGTAAAAAAGTAATCAAGTTCCCATTCTTCATTGAAATGATAAGTTTTTCGATTTTTTTGGTTTACTACTCATGCACGCATACTGCTGCGTTTGCGCGTTACGTTCACGCGTTGCGTTTGGCTACAAGTGAAACACATTAAGCCCAGATTAAAAATATTATTTTCAATAATGATAGGAGTTAGTGGACTTCACCTATCCAGAGTAGAAAAAAAATTTAGAACAGAAAACACAAATAATGTAAAAACTTGAAAATCTAGACTTAATTTGTTTCACTCGTTACCCGACTGCTCTTGCCAGATTGACCTCGCGATCGGCCAAATTGGCTTCGCGATCGACCGGTCGATCGCGATCGACTTGTTGGCCACCCCTGCTATAGTTGATCTGCTTCGCCGATTTTTTAAAAGCTGATTATTTTCAACATTTTTCAGCGTGGACTAATTTAGTTTGTAGACCTTATATACTTCTGGCAACGATAGTAATATTTTTTTATATTCTTCTTAGTTAATTTAAATAAAAATAAAATACCGGTATAATTAGTCCATCCAGTACATGTACATGTGTTTCATGCTTTAATTTAATACATTCTCTAAAATAGATTTTGATAGCTGCTCTACATTAATGTAGGCAATAGTCGGATTTATTAGAGGGAAATAGCCAGGATTTGCTATTTTCACCAATAAGAATGGATTATTGCAGCGCAGCCAATTTTCAGAGTTAAATTACCGAAAGATAATTGCGGAAAGGTGGTGGTAGCTTTTGGCTGCATAATAAAGGCAGTCATTAAATATGCATTTGGAAAGCATGCTTTAGCGTTATCGCCAGATTGATGTTAATTTCGCAGAAGTAAAAGTTCGTTGATTAGGAGTTTCAGTATTTACGGAATATCTTATGGATATAAAATTTTCTTTGTCCTCAGCATTGTTTAATTAATATTTCGTATCGGTTATGTTTGAATTTAACTGAAGGCACTGCCATTCCGCTATTATTATGTGTTTTTTTAAATAATAGTATAAACAGGGTTTATTACAAAGTAATGATTAATCTGTATTGATATTAAAAAAATTGGCCTCTCAAAACTTTCTTTTTATCGAAGGGACACATAGAAATACACAAATAGCGATGTATTGTTTAAAATACTCTTAAAAGCTGCCACGAATTCTATAATTTTATAAGATTAGGGTTCTCATGTTTCTATATCACTTAAGGGCTATTGAAACTTTTTTATAAATAAAACTTTAAATTAATTATTTAATGTTATTGAGATTTTCAATATGTTGATTTACGCGCTTACGACGTCAGCTGTCCGTTACCGTAACAGATTAGCGGCAGAACCCTTGCTTTATGAGCGCAAGGCTTGGACCTTCAAATCTTGCCCTGCTGCAGTAGTTGTTAATGTTTCTGTGTTTTTCTGTCAGTGGAAATTGCTTCTAGTAGTCTATTAAAATTGGTATGTTACTTATTTCCAATACTTCATAATTGTAACTTTTAAGAAATCCGAGTGTAATTAACTGTTTATCATTTATTCAGTAGAAGATTTTTGCCATTTACCTTGCTATTTTCAGAGATTTGCTACAAATTGCACTTAGGCAGCATTAAAAATCGAAATAAGTAATTTTTAATACATTAGAAACAAATACACAAACTGGCCACTGTTGCTCTCGAGACACATTCTGGCTCTTCTTAAAAAAGATCTACCTAACATATCATTGCTATTCCGAATAAATTCTACTGCCTCAAAAATGCGTCTTCTAAGATCTTCAACAGTCTCTGATGCTGTTTGGTGTACCATATATTTCATATGGCTCCACAAGTAATAACCTAAACAAGTTAAGTCCAGGGATCTTGGGGGCAGGGGTGCTGTTTTCCTCTACCAATTACACGTCCTTCAAACCGTTGATTTAAAACTTGTCTTACATCTAATGCAAAGTGCGCAGGGGCACCATTGTGCTGGTACCACATACCATGTACGATTGCCACAGGGACATCTAACAATCCTTCCAAATGATCTTCTAGAAAATTTAAATGTCGGTAGGCGGTTAAATGGTTCTCAAAAACGAATGGACCAATGAGCATGTTATCAATAATTTCACACCAGGTATTCACTGAAAACCTATGTTGGCAATTTAACACTGAGTGTCTGTTCTTTCTGTTCACTAATCCATTCCTTGTAACTGTTGCCTCATCCGAATAAAATTCTATTACGTAGGTTTCGATTTTGAATGATCCAGCGCCAAAATTGGCTGGATATGAAATGGATGTACACCTCGACGTTTCAATGTTCTCCAAACTCGAATTCGTGGTACATTAACTTGTGCAGATACACGACGAGCAGACTTTTTGGGACAGTTCCATGCTTACGTAGTTGTGCACTAGAAGTTGGAAAGCTCGTCGGTCTGGTAGTCGCAGATTTGAAAATCTCAACCCATATTCTCGAGCAGCTCCTACTGAGTTTCTATCACAAAAACCGTAGATGTAATGGATATCGGCGTACTCTCGCGATGTAAAAGTAAACATTATCAACACTGTTAATAAATGCAAACAGAGAAATCAACTTTAAGGTGCTTTACTGTTTGACATACAAGTAAATAATATCATTTCCATAGTAACGTAGACACTTTGTGTCAAATACCACTTAATATCATTTATTGTTTCGGTTGTTTCACTATTAACTAAAACAGGTCATAACTTCTTTAATAGTCGATTTAGAGAAAATGACCACTCTTTGGTTTCGACTTTATTAGAATTCTTAACTATATTTGGTTTAAAGATTACCTACACGAAATAGTGACCCCAAGTCGTGGGACACCCTGTAGAATAAAACCAGTGGTGCTCAACTACATGGGGAGATGTTTGTTATAAATCCTCAGATAGTTACAATAGGAACGGAAACAATATGATGAGAAATGGAAGTAAAAAATTAATTACAAGAGAAACATTAAAAAGTGTTAAAGGTACGGACATGTCAGACGGACGGAGAACGGAAAACGTATTATATATATTATTTAATTCGGACATAAAATGTGTATATTTTGGGTAATAAAACCTACGTTTACCACGTATGTATAACTAATTGAGAATTTCGAGTCGCCACTTGACCTCGAGGGTGACGAAATACAACGCAGGGTGTTTAAATTAGAGAGCAGAGCGACGAAACGCAAGTGTGGGAACGGAGAGATGCGTGTTGTATCTTGTGTGTAGCATGCTTGTGTTTGTGCATGTAATTTAGCTATTTAATAATAGATGTTCAGGATGTTATACTAGTGTGTAGCTACTGTAGAGCAAGTGTGCACGATGAACATGTTGGTGTTATACACGTGTGTGTTTTATACGAATTACAAGCCACGGGCCTCCAAATTTATGTGTGATATGTACATGCTAGGCTATTCTCGCGGGTGTCACAGAGACATAGGTGATGGTATCTCTCCCCTGTTCGCCCTTTAAGGGGCACAGAATTGGGAACCGGGGCCCTAGGCCTTAAAATCCATGGATATCCACTTTGTAATTCGTATGTCATGTCATAGGTGAAAGGTATCCCTCCCCTATTGACCCTTTGGAGGGTGTAGCAGTGGTATTACAACAGAAGTAATTATCTAATGGACAATGATGTGGAAATAAAGAATCATCGCAGCGCACCAATAAAAGGCTTCTAATGGATTGTTCAAGATATTATCAATAAACTCCTCGTTGAACCAAGATCAGGGGATCCCCCCCGGGTGAGTTACACAAAGTCCGTTATAGTGAGTCGTTTCTTTGTTTCATGTTCCCATATGTGGCATCGCTTAATTGCAATCGTTTGTCATACGATAAGATATCTGAAACTTTCCTGAAAACCTAGACAAAGGTAATATAATGGAAGGAACGAATTAAATTAAGGGAAATATTACAATAGAAATTATTGGAACATGGGAACCGCCAAAGAAAAATGAAACCATATACAGAAAAGGAATTTTATATTCCTGATGCATTGGAAAGAATACATAGAACGCTGAAGCATTCAAAATCAATTGGGATTTGAACGCCAGTAAAGTAAGGCGCTTACCGCTAAGTTATTACGGCAAAGCAGAGCTGATTTTGCAAGGGTATACATTAGCATATTGTTAATTTCAATGTTACAAGCTTATTAATTAAAAAACTAATTTGTAATAAATGTTCAAATAGACAGCATCAGGCAAAGCTAAAAAATGTTATTTTTCCATTGATATTGATTGCTAACAATAATATTTGATTCCGGGTACATAATTCACAATTTTTTTGGGTGTATTATTTTGAACCCTATGTCCCAATTGCAATGATATACAAGGAGATTCTTGATTGCAGTTGCTTTATGCCAGTTATTTACATATTACTGTTTTCATTTGCATGCGAGGAAAAATATGAGATCAATACTACGAAAAAAAGCAGTCATAACACATAAAATGTGAAACTGCATGCAGCAGAAAGGGAAATGTTTAATTCAAAGAGAAATTTAAAATAGGGTCGTAAAGCGACTTTATTTATTATGTCATTATATGATATTTTAAAGGGTCCTCGTTACACTGTAATAAAGCAGTAAATAATTTGAGTGTCGCAGAAATTGCCAGAGATTTCTGGAGTGACACAAGGAAAAAATTATAGCTCCAAGCCGCATATCTTTAAATTGTTTACAATTGTTACTGTACAAAGCATTTTAGAATACCTATTCTTTATTTATGTAAATTACTATGAGAGATGCGAAATGATTTTATTGTCAAGACTTGCAAATAAGGTTTATACTTTTATTCCGACAAATAGGCAAAGTAAGTTGCATAATAGGCAAGGGGTTGGTTTTACAGATTACGAACAGAGTATAATACGCTGTAATAAGCTACAAAACAAGATGGTCTGTTGACTTTATACGCAAATAGGATTATGCATTTTAATTCGATTCGAACATATGACAAAAACATAGAAAAACAGTGTCATGGATGATATCTTTCTACATACTATTTATTAAATAAGATGTATCACAGTTGAGTTTTAGTTTATATCAATTCTTATTGATTACAATTATTAAGTCATTAATTTGTATAGTTTTAAGGAATTTAGTAATTAAATAAGCAATTTTAGTGGCTTGATACAGCTTTAATACTGGATAACAAGAGGCAGCCAGTGATTTTCAGTGGTTGAAAGATTATGTTATCTGTATGAAATCCTAGCCCCGTTTCGAATCCTCTACGGAGTGATTTTAAATTTTTGGATTTTCACAGAAATAGGGAATCAAGGGTACCAAAGGGTTTTTATTTCATCATGATCATCATCAAACAGCCGTCCTCCTGCTGGATATAGGCCTCCCCTTTGTCTTCCATTTTCTTCTATTTTGTGCCACTTGTTGCCAATTCCCTGCCACTCTCTTAATATGATCCGACCACCTTGTAGGCGGTCTCCCTCTACTTCTTTTTAAATCCCGTGGTCTCCACTGCATTATTCTTGATGTCCATCTCTCATCGGTCATCCTTGCCACGTGTCCTGCCCAATTCCACTTTTGTTTGGCTATTCTTTCTATTACATCGGATACTTTAGTTTGTTGTCTTATCCATTCGTTTGTCTTTCGGTCTACTAAACTTATCCCTAACATTGCCATCTCCATACTTCTTTGGGCCACTTTTAACTTTCTTGCTGTTTTCTGTGTTAGAGTAAGGGTTTCCGCCCCATACGTCATGACAGGCATTACACATTGTTCCCATATGGGAACTGCATGCATACTGGTATCGTGCTTTTGAATATATGACTCAGCCTTCCAAATGCCGCCCATGCCAAGCTAATGCGTAGGTTTATCTTGGTTATCTCGGGATATTTTTATTTCGTGCCCCAGATATTTATATTTTTCGACTAATTCTATAGCGTCGTCTCCTATTTTTATATTTCCACTTAAAACCAAATTTGTCATTATGTTTGTTTTCTGTACATTGATTTTACGTCCGATCTATTCTGATTCATTATTTAGCTGATCTAGCATTTCTTTGGTTTCTCCTAGGTCTTCTGAGATCAATACTATATCATCCGCGAACCTTAGATGGTTTACCGTTTCGCCATTTATGTTTAAGTTTTTTGTATCCCATGCCAGTTTTTTGAAGATGTATTCCAGGGCTGCTGTAAACAATTTAGGGGAGATCGTATCGCCCTGACTCACACCTCTCTCTAATTTGATCAGATTTGTGTTTTCATGTAATTTAACTTTTGAGGTGTCGTTTTTGTATACCTGTTCTATGATTCTAGCATATCTATAGTCTATACGACATTCTTTTAATGCATTTAATATTGCCCACATCTCCACAGAGTCAAACGCCTTCTCATAGTCTATAAATGTTACCACTAAAGGTTTATTATATTCAATGCCCTTCTCTGTGAGCGTTTTTAACTTCTGTAGGTGGTCCTTTGTGCCGAAACCAGATCTGAAGCCTGCTTGCTCTCTGGGTTGATAGAAATCCAATTTGGAAGTTAGGCGTCTCGTTATAATTTTAGTGAACAATTTATATATGTGGGCCAATAGACTTATAGGTCTATAGTTGTCTAGTTTTGATATATCGCCTTTCTTATGCAATAGTATCATTATAGCATTATCCCATTGTCTAGGTATTTCTCCATCCTCCAGACATTTTGTTGAATAGCCTCTGTATTTCTCTCAGCAGCTCCTGTCCACCTGCTTTTATTGCTTTACTTATTGTTCCATCTTCCACTGGTGAACGGCTGTTTTTCATCTCATTTAAGGCTTTAACGATTTCATTTCTTGTAATATTTGGAACTTCTTCTGATCCTTGATTAATTAAAATCATTTGTTGTTCCAATCCTTGGTCATTCTGCGGCTCTTTTTTGCGAGTGTATAAGTTCTGGTAGTATTCCTCTGTTATTTCCAGAATTTCTTTTTTATTTGTTTTTACTATCCCATTTTTATCCCTCAGCTTGACTATCTCGCTTCTTCCATTTTCTAATGTTGATTTTAGGATCTTCATACTTTTATTGTTTTCTATAGTTTCCATAATTTCCTTGGTATTGTATTTTCTTATATCTTTCCTTATCGCTTTTGATATTTTTCTGTTTAGGCCTCGGTATGCATCTGAGTTAGTATTTCGTTCTATCTTCATTTTTCTTCTTTGTTCCATAAGCTTCTTTGTGCTTTCTCCTATTTTCTCATTTTTCGAAACATTTTGTTTTATGCTACATTTTTCCAGAGCCTTTTTCACAGTATTTACTATTTTCTTCTATAAAGTCTATTTTTGTTATAACATTTTTATTTATCATCTTTAGATGTTCCTTTTTTGTATTTATCACCACTCTTGCTCTTACCATTCTGTGGTCGCTCCCGGTTGAGAAATTATTCATGACTGAGACGTCTTGTATAATGTTCTTCTTATTCGTAATGATATAATCTATTTCATTTCTTGTTTTGCCATCCGGCCTTATCCAGGTCCATTTTCTATTAGGTTTCTTTTGGAAGAAAGAATTCATTGCATATAAATTTTGTTGCATGAGGAAGTTTAATAATACCTATCCTCTTTCATTTCTATGTCCAATTCCATGTTCATCTATCGCATTTTCGGTCGCGTCGGTTTTTTTGCCAAGTTTTGCGTTTAAATCGCCGATGATTAGTAAGTACTGTGTTGGTGTTTCCTCAATAGCTTTAACTATGTCGTCATAGAACTCTTCTACTTCTTCTTCTTCATTCTCTGCGGTCGGTGCGTATACTTGGATAATTTTTATATTTTACCCTGTTGTCAACTTTAGTGTCACTTAAATAACTCTAGTAGAGATACTTTTTAGATTAGTTATATTTTTTACTTGCGTTTTGTTTATAAAGAATCCGGTTCCTCTATTAGAGGAATCTTCGTCACCTTTATAATAGAATATATGCCCTGATTTAAGTCTCATTTGCTCTTCTCCCTCTTTTTCCGACTTCACTTAATCCGATGACGTCTCAGTTTATCTTAGACATTTCCTGCTCCATTTCGAGCAATTTATATTCTGATGCTAGTGTTCTACAATTATAGGTTGCGATTTGTAGTCGTCTTTTTTGGTAGCCTGCCTTAACCCGGGATTCTTCGCACCCTCTCGCACTCTACTCGTCGTCCATGTCTCCAATCTCCAATCGGGGATCAGCGGGTTGCTGGAAACTGAGGGCCATTTTCGTTTCATATTCTTCATATTGTTGGGGGATTTTAGCCGTTCATTCACCGCGCTTGCCCGTGCGTGTTGGTGAATGTTGAGTAGTCCTACTTTTGAGGATTTTATACGCCGCCGTTGTTCTACTATTTTTTAATCTTCCGCCGCCGTATTTAGGACCTAATCCTCTCCTTAATCAAGTCCAACTAAACAGGCCAATACTTAATTTCCTCTACTAGCTGCCCTGTTTAGCCCCATAGTCTTATAAAATTCCATTTTTGTGTCTTTCAGTGTCTGATTTTTTAGTATTATGTGAGTTGTACCACACATCCTCTGACATTTATTTAATGTCATTATCGTATTCGTAACCCACAGAACATATACTAAAATCATAACCTATATCACAGTTTAAATAATTAAATTAAATTAAATAAGTGGCTTGCTTGTTCTATATTTTCTGTTATCGATGACGATTTTAGACCTGCCTGGCCGTTTTCCATCAAAAGGTATAACCTTCGTCTTATTTATGGATATTTCAAAATTATATTTTCTACATAACTGATTCAGCTCGTATATTGGTCTTTGGAGATCATCCTCATTCTTTTGTATTATTATTAAGTCATCGGCGAATATACTTAATTCCTGGGTTAACCAGCCTTTTCCGTCGTTTATCGATTTCGTCTATACAAATATTAAACAGCGTGGGTGACATACAGCACCCTTGTAGGACACCTTGATTTATATTGCTAATTTCTGTCTTTTCCTGTCCACTATTTGTTATTATTTCTGTATTCTGATAAAGATTATTTTGATAAGGTGGTATTCACTCGATCCAAGGCTTTGACGAAGGCTCAAAATGCTAAATGTGTCTCGAGATTGAACTCCCATCTCTTTTCTATTAGCCGTTTTATAGTGAAAACGTTGTCATTACATGATCTCCCCGTTCGGAAGCCATTTTGATCTTCCAGTATTAAGGTGTCAGAAATTGTTTTCAATCGGTTGCTAATCATTCTGGCATAGATTTTATGGGCCGCATTTAGTAGACTGACGCCTCCATACTAGACGCATTCATTGCGATTCTTTTTTTTTAATGAATATCATTTCCGCTACTTTCCAAGACTGAGATTTTATAATTATTCCAACATGCGTTATATAAACTACTCAAAAATGAATACGGTTATTGCAGTATAAGATACTTAAAGGCAATCCAATTGCATTTACAATAAGAAACTACCAAACCAACAAAATGTAACGACTTTTTTGTAATGAACATGAAAATTACAACAAAGGTACGTTTAAAGAAGAAATGTAACAATATTATAATGAAAATCGTTATTGTCTCCTTTGCCTTAACTTAAATTTATTAAATTCTAATACCGCATGGCACCTCCTCTGGCAGTAATAACTGCTCTGCAACCTTGCTGGCATACTCTCAATGCAATTATCAACATGGTCTTGTGGAATTTGACCCCACAGTAACGGCAATACATGCCTCAGCTATTGTCCAGTAGTAGACCTTGGATTATGGTGATCCAGCTCGCTCTGCAGAAGATCCCACACATGCTCGATGGGGTTGAGGTGTGGAAATAGCGGAAGAAGAGCAACATGGTTTATTCCCTCATCTTGAAGCATCTCTAAAACAACTCGAGCACGATGCGGCCTTGCGTTGTCGTCAAGAAAAACAAAATATTCGCGTCCAACAGAGTTGCGACGGTTTAGAACATGATGTATGGGGCATAACGTTGGCTCGTGAGTGTACCATTAAAGATATGGAGGTCAGTACGCCACCCTAAATAAATTCCAGCCCGTACTATAAGATCACCACCACCAAAGGCAAGGACTGGTTGGGTATACTGAGGTAAGGTATGATGTCCGGCACTACGATACACTCTTTGACGCCGGATATCACTGCTGAGACAATATCTGGACTCGTATGAAAACAGCAGATCATCCCACGGTGTCGTGCCTATTCCACCCGGTATCTTCGTTGAGCCACAGTTCTTGCAGGACATTTCAGGGGGCGGTATGAGGTAAGTCCTATCACAAACAATCGATTTCTCACAGTTTGGTCGGAGACTCGATTTCCTGTGGCATTATGGAGCATTTACTGTAAATGTCGAGCAGTTGAAAAGGGGTGCATTTTTGCATTAATTACCAGAAGTCGATAGTCACGAGGTGTTGTGATGCGAAAAGAGCAGAATACAGCAATAGACCTCCATGTTTAATTATTCCTAGAATGACAGCTTCTGGTCCGGCTACTGTTCGATTTTTACCCTATTGTATGACATCCTGTAGTTCTCTTAACGTTATGGCTTCTCCTTCGTATAAGCGTCGTATATTCTTGCTTTCCTCATTCGTTGTATTTTCTTCTTGTGAGATATACCATAGCTCTCGATAATGTTGTATGTAATGTTGAGATTGAATTTATTATTGTTTTATTTTTTTCAGATTGATTAAGGTCCTTCATTATTTTGTAGGAAAAAATTAGTCTGCCGTTAATATCATTTTCCATTTCACTTATAAGTTTAGCTTTTGTATGGTTTCTGTTTTCTTTATATTGTTCATTGGATTCTACAGTATTTAGTTGCAAGTTGTTAAGGTATCCGTTTTGTTTATCACTTATCGCGGTTCTAGTTTCTTCATTACAGATTCTTAATCCATTTCTTCTTCTTCATGCTTTTTTTCCGATTACTTCATTGGCTATTCTTGGTATGCACGTTTTCATTTTTCCAT
The DNA here is from genome assembly GCA_014611495.1 of Limonius californicus. NCBI lineage: Eukaryota > Metazoa > Arthropoda > Insecta > Coleoptera > Elateridae > Limonius > Limonius californicus. The sequence goes on along the minus strand of JABXWE010011607.1, from coordinate 11,998 downwards.
TCTTTCTCTATATCATTACTAGTTGGTATTATTTCTAAATATAGTTTATATGTTGTTCTATATAAGCGTTCTATGCTTTCTTGTTGTAAAAGGTATATTTTGTATATTTCTTCATGATTGGCCGAAAAAGAATTTGTTGGTTATTTCACAGTAGCAGCTGAGTATTCCAAGGTTGAAAAATATATTAGCTATAGCAACTAAAAAGCTATTGCACTTGGATCCGGCCAATCAGATTTGGAAGCGGTTTGTTAAACTCAATGATCTTAACGCACCCATTTGAATGCGGTGACGTTCAAACTTATTTATGTTTGAACGCAGGTACGTTTGAATGAAAAAACGTTTAAACGCGGGGATGATTGAACGCAAATGTGGTTGAACGCAAGATGTTCTGCCCACTAGTACTAAAAATAGTGTGTGACGTACGATCTATTGACGCTTTATTCTTTCTAATGCAGTAAATCAAATAAATTTGAAGGTAAAATGTAACCAAACGTTGTGAGGCCAATGGCTTGGTGGAATATACTATTGTAACACATATTGTCAAATACAAGTGGAAGCTTACTGCTAAAAATAAATTCCGTTGGTGTTCAAACGTCCGTGTATTCAACGGTACCATGTTTAAACGTCCCTGCGTATAAAGATCCCACGTTCAAACGTTTCTATAGTTAAACGTCTTTTCGTTTGTATTTCTCCGGGTTCTAACATCCATGCGTTTAAACGTCCTTGCGTTTAAACGTTCCTCCAGGTTAACATCTTGTTCTTGCATCGTCAACAGTAAAACTGTTTAATATTGTTATACAATATACAAGAAAAGTAAATCAGATTCTTGTATTAAAACCAATAAACAAAATATCAAGCTGTAAATAAGTTTTCTTTTTTAATTCCATTGGTAATACGAGACCATGTTTATTTTTAACTGTCTTCGGAACATCTTGTATATTATACGTATTACCAAATGTAGAATATTAGTCTAATAGTAGAACTAGAACACTATATATGGTAATTTCTGTAAAATAATAAATCAGATTAATTTTTGATGAAACCTCAATTAAAAGTTTATATTGTCTGAACAAATATAGCACACGGAAATTCTAAATAAAAATTTGATCAAATTGTAATCAGATGAATATGAATGCGAAAGTAATAGAAAGTATCTTAACATGAAGTTTCAGTTTCTATTCTAAATTAATCTCGTTAAAAGACATTCGCATTATTTATCCTAAAATGTAACTTGACGTGAGGTTTCGGGGATACTGGAACACAATATATTTCACTGTACTGGACTAATATGTGTTTGCATTTAGTAACAAGAAGAACTCAAAACTGACAGTTTAAAAGAATGACGGCAATTGCAATTTTGGACCTGTGCGAGTGAGCGTTGTCATGAAGCAGTAATACTTCTACAATCTTATGGCTAACTTTCTACAACGTTTCTCCTAAATTCATTCACGTGGTTTTCGTATAAATTTGTTGTAATATACACAGGTGATTGTAGCTACTCACTGCAACTAATTATTTAAAATAATTTTTCCACTATTGCAAACAACTGACACCATTATTTTCTCTATAAACAGTTGGGAATGAAATTTTCATTGATTGTGTTCATGTATGGTTTCAGCTGTACAATATTGTGTGTAGGAGATTATGTTCGTGTCATACACGGTGATCCTATACATTTGTGAAGAACTTTAACTAGGAATAGCTGAGGTTATTTAAGTTTCATATTACTAATTTAATTTTTTTAAATTCGGTTGCGTTACGGAGGTGTTGGGTTTCAAACTTAATTTTACTTCAGTTTGCTAAAATGTAAATAACTGTGTTGTTTCTTGTCCTATTTTGATATACTTCGTCGTTCTGCAAAGCTAACAGTTCAAGCAAAATATCCATTCAAGAAAAATGTACATTTGTGTTTGAAAAGTGGATGGAATCCCACCCAGAAGTGAAAACCTTGGTTTAAAATTAAAAAATTAGGTACGCGTATTAAATTTTTTATTTCTATTCTACATTTCGTTACATGACTTTAAATATTCAATTTAAAAAAAAAATGGCTAAGACCCATTTTTTGGAAAACAGAATGTGTTTTCAGAAGCTGCAAAAAACGCAAGTTAACGATCTTGCTTTCAAGATATATGTCATTTTCACATTTTTAAACCAGCTCCTCCCTTGTGTGGGTCAGATTTCAACTGTTTTTCGTATTTAAATGTACATTTTCTGAGAATTACGCTTAGATTGTTGGCATTCCAGAACAATGAAGTTTATCAAAATAGAACAAGAAACGAAAAATTGATTTGCATTTTAGTGAATTGATGTAAACAATTTTGAGGCACCATATCTCCGTAACGCCGGCGAATTTAAAAAATAGGTGATTCAGGGATTAAATAGCCTCAGCTATACGTAGTTAAAGTTTATTACAACTGTTTAGAATCACCCTGTATGTTCTGGAGTGGTTCTTTAATTGCTTTTGTTGTAATGCCTTCCGGCATAGGTGTGTAATTACTGCCCCCTGTTTAAAGCTCTTATTTTTCACATGCAATCGGTTGAGGAAAAATGTATAACTTCTATGCGAAAAACCACAGTAAAATCAATGTTTCCTGTTGTTACAGCTGAGGTTGGCAATTGATGGTTTAAAATCCTACCGCTGTGTTAAAGGTGTCAAGCTAAGTAGATTTGGAACTTCTCTTGCAGTGGAAATGTTTGTGGAATACCGTTTTAAAAACTACATATACTGTGAATACAAACAGAATTATGTTAGTTGTTTTACAGACGTTTAATGCTTGCTTCTTTAAGGTGAGGTAGCATAAATATGCATAGCGTAAATGACGATTGTGTATATTTCAAATTCCCCTTTGTAGAATGGCGAATCAAAGAATATACTGCATCAAAATAATTATCTTCTCCTTGGGATCAGAAGGGTCCCAGCAACAGGCGAAATGGCTATTCCGACACTAAAGTTTAGAATTAACAAGACATATCAACTACCATATTGACCTAAGGTCAAATTAGATATAAACATGAAAATATGTAATCCTTCCGACCATCTCAAACTGTGTAAAGGCCGTAATTTATTATTTCTGAAGAAGATGTTTAATTTTAGCATTTTAGGTGAACTATGGCGATGCAGTATTCCAGAAGTAGTTGCATTTGCGTTGTTTTCCTTGTACTATATTAATGTCTGTTGAACAAGAAAATTTCAAATAATCATTTCAATTTGTGTGATACTTGTTGAACTAAGATTTGAAAAAATTATAATATAATGTAATCAGATTTTTTTATTAAGAGTGAATTGATTGGTATATGTGTCCTTACGGTAACTGCGAACCTTGCGAATATATTCGAAGAGATTTCCATGGTTTGCCTGATTCCAATAATAATTTTGCACTAATTATGCCCATATGAGCTTACACCGTGTATGTGTCTTTAGGGTAACTGTGAAACATCTGAATATATCAAAAAAGATTTACTTGGTTTGTCTGAATACAATAATAATTTTGAATTAATTATGCCCATTTTTGCTTACACCGTATATGTGTCTTTGGGGGTAACTGTGAACCATCTGAATATATCAAAAAAGATTTACTTGGTTTGTCTGAATCCCATAATAATATTGAACTAGTTATGTCCATTTTTTCCTACATCGTATATGTGTCTTTGAGGTAACTGTGAACCATCTGAATATATCCAAGAAGATTTACTTGGTTTGTCTGAATCCAATAATAATTTTGAACTAATTATGCCCATTTTTGCTTACACGGTATATATGTCTTTAGGGTAACTGTGAACCATCTGAATATATCCAAGAAGATTTACTTGGTTTGTCTGAATCCACAAGTAATTTTGAACTAGTTATGCCCATTTTTTGTCTACAAGTATATGCGTCTTTGAGGCAACTGTGAACCATCTGAATATATCCAAGAAGATTTACTTGGTTTGTTTGAATCCAATAATAATTTTGAACTAATTATGCCCATTTTTGTCTACACGTATATGTGTCATTGGGGTAACTGTGGACCATCTGAATATATCCAAGAAGATTTTCCAATAATAATGTTGAACTAATTATGCCCATTTTTGCCTACACGTATATGCGTCTTTGGGGTAACTGTGAACCATCTAAATATATTCAAGAAGTTTTTTCAATAATAATTTTGAACTAATTATGCCCATTTTTGTTTACACGTATATGTGTCATTGGGGTAACTGTGGACCATCTGAATATATCCAAGAAGTTTTTCCAATAATAATTTTGAACTAATTATGCCCATTTCTGCCTACACGTATATGTGTCTTTGGGGTAACTGTGAACCATCTAAATATATTCAAGAAGTTTTTCTAATAATAATTTTGAACTAATTATGCCCTTTTCTGCCTACACGTATATGTGTCTTTGGGGTAACTGTGAACCATCTGAATATATCCCAGAAGATTTACTTGGTTTGTCTGAATTCCATAATAATTTTGAACTAGTTATGTCCATTTTTGCCTACATAGTATATGTGTCTTTGAGGTAACTGTGAACTATCTGAATATATCCAAGAAGATTTACTTGGTTTGTCTGAATCCCATAATAATTTTGAACTAATTATGCCGATTTTTGCCTACACCGTATACGTGTCTTTGGGGTAATTGTGAAACATCTGAATATATGCAAGAAGATTTACTTGGTTTGTCTGAATCCAATAATAATTTTGAACTAGTTATGCCCATTTTTACCTACACCGTATATGCGTTTATAGGGTAACTGTGAAACATCTGAATATATCCAAAAAGCTTTACTTGGTTTCCCTGGTTCTAATAATAATTTTGAACTAACTATGCACATTTGTGCTTGCATCGTATATATGTCTTTGGGGTAACTGTGAAGCTAAGGTGCTAAATTTAGCGAAAATGTAAAAACTGCTTCAACTTGATTGGCCTATAAAGAACGAGCGCATTATCTCTTCAAATAGCAGTTGAATTTTAATTTTATATGAGTGTTTCCCAGTTCACTAAATGTTTTATTAATAAACACTGCCGAATCTAGAATGAGCAGTCACTCTTTAGCTTAGGGTTGTATTTTCCTTTCATAATAAGTTGCGAAAACCTGTTTAAACAAGAATGAACAAGTAAATACGTCTTGGTGGTTTAATCATCCCAGAGAGGGCAAATTGTGTTAGCGCACACAAGTGGAATTGAATTTCCATGTTGGATATCTCTATTTATGAGGGACAAGGGGGAGAAGAACGCCATTGACAACCTAAACGCAATATGATCCAAGAAGATTGGTTAATTATGCGCGAAGACGCTGTTATATTAAAAGTTCTTTTGAAAGCTTTTCCATGTGTTATCAACAGCAGAGAATAGGAGCAACAGAGCAGAATAAACTTTGTGAGTTAAGTCGGCGCTTATGCATACAACTAAAACAAACATCACTGGGATTTCGTGGTTTGGATTAACGGTGGCCTGCAAAAATAAGAAAAAACTATACTTATGTGTTTGATGAGATAATATTTAACATTCCCTGAATGTGGTTCTTAGGATGTGGTAAATACCGGATATTAAATTCTCTCGCTCGTTTTGGCACGGAACAGAAAATAGAGGTGCGGCTTTTGGAGAGTGTTATATTAAATTTACTTCAAATTGACCTGAGAGCTTTTACGGTGCCGATTTAGAAAATACGAGGGAAGTTCAAATTTAAATCGCCATTTTGTAGTTACGGTGTTGTAAATTGATATCAATCAAAATAGCTACTTCCGCCTATACAGTAGATCATTTATGCAGTAGGTGTCAATATATCTCAACAAGTAACTCGTAGCTGTTTCTTTAATTTATTCAATTGATGGTTAATCTAACTTACATCTTGTTAAAAGTTTTCCAAAACTCATGGAATACTTTGAATCAAATTTTTCTCGAATCGCCAAGTGTATGAATGGTACAAAACATTCAAAGAAGGAAGGTCCAAAACCTTCTCATCCACTAAGTTTGCGAACTTCTGTTATCCAGAACATAGAGTGTTGATCAGATTATTAAACATAATTGGTAGATTTCAGAAATTATTGGACTGGGTATGGAAAGTATTGAAACAGTAATTCATCAAAAATCGAACTTAAACAATACCTGTGCAAGTTCGGCTGCTTGCCTACTTTTTCTATAAGAAAAAAATACGAACGGGTTGAAATTTCCACTAAGCATCACCATCTCATCAAAATTAAAGCACACTATAATTCATTTCCCAAGAAACTCGTGGATATACCATTTTATTTTCTCGGGACCAAAAATAGCAAAAACCACAGTATTTGAAGAAAAATTATGGTTAGTTTGTTTTGTTTATTAACGGAATGGAGGGAAAGAAAGAAAATATATTTTATGTACGAACTTGTGAACCGTCAATGCTCCTTACGTCTATAACTTATTGACAGACGCACTAAAGCCGTCACACTTGTTGAAAAGAACACCAAACTTGAGATCAAAGATATCAGAAAGAAGAGGAAGAAGAAGACCAGAAACGCTGTTTAAAAACCACACATTATTAATTTATTTTAATTTTCAAAGTGTTAATTGAACAAATAATGATCCGTTTGTTTCAGGACACAAGAGATTGCATAGATCTCAAAAGGAAGAACATTGATTGAAGAACGTTGTTAAAGAGGTATTAGACTTTTTTTATAAACACTTGCGACACACTATTTTTCAACTATTACCCTGGAGCACATTATTCTGTCCTCCCCTATATATAGCCCTGAATTCCTTCCATGTGCTTTGTATCTTCTTGGGTCATTGTAAGAAGCTTTAGGAAAAAGCAAAAATACAAACAGAAGCTGTCATGTGAATCAGAAGAGAACTCTATGAGAACGTCCAATGCTATACTCACTTTTTGACCAAAAACACGCTTGAAAAATTCTACTGGGCTACATTATCTCTAAGCTATATACAGTTTTGATTAGTCATAATATGATTTCCATCTTTTTTTGCCATTGAAAGAAGCTTTAGTAGGAAAACAATCCGCACAAAGTCAAAGATCAGAGGCATGAACCTTCTTCATGAGAACGTATAACACCATACCACCAATTTGACTGAGTCAAACTGAGCTACATTGCTCATCGTCTTGATTAGACTTTCTGTGATTTTTATCTGTTTAGACCATTGAAAGTAACTTTAAGAGGAAAACAATTCATACAAAGTGAAGCTTTGAAACTAGTTAGAAGGGAGAACAAAGATGCACAATACCATAGTGCCATTTTATTGTAGGAAAAGAAACCCAAGGAAAAAAATCAACAGAAATAAAATCCAGGAAAAAACCCAAGAAAAAAAAATCCATAGGAAAAAATATCCAGGAAAAAAATCCAAACTATAAAATGAAGTGATTATAATTTTAAATAGCCAAACCTGAACTTATCAAGGAGCCAGGATATCAGAAAGTTTTAATAGCTTTGAGAAATGTTTATCTAAAGATTAGTTTCTTTCCATTCATCTACTGAGGTCATTACGCGTCATTAGTAAGAGTTTGCATTCTATTATGTACTTCTTCACCCTTAATTGCACTTATCATTAACAAGGTATAGATCGTTGTTTGCTAATCCTTCACATCTAGACGTTAATTTGTTTTGCTGACCAATTGCAATTCTTATAAATCTAGGAAAAATGCGAAACCCATTAGAAAACCAATATAAATCCTTGTAGAGGTCATAGATTTCTTAGTTTCCATTGTGGTTTACTACGGTGATATACGGTTTGAGTTTGTTCAATATTTCAAAATGGAAATAATTACTTCAAATAAGGGTAACGAAAAAATATGTTTACAAGGGTATATGTTTGTATTACACCTCGAGTGCAAGAGTCTTATACGATGGAGGTGTTCCAAATATTCTTCATTGAGATGTGGAGCGATATTAAAAACAACGCTGGATAAAAAAGACAAACTTCACAATCATCCGGCAGATGCGGAAAGTATCAACGTTGTAAAGTGTATGGAGAGGACGAAAGCACTGACAAAAATCAGTGCAGCCGGTCCTGCTGAAATTTTAGCCAGGGGAGTTGCCATTTTGCATAATACAACGACAGACCGTATGCCAATCGAAGAGTCTGCGAAAACGACGTTAAGAAATCAGAAAACTGAAAATAACCCAAAAAATAACCCAATAAATCCGCATGCACTAACTGATCTTCTAGTAGAAAGTATTTATTATTGCTGTTTTTTTTGCGTCTCTTTTGCAACCTACATCATATGGAAACTGTTTTTATTATTTCACGTATATAAGTAATATTATTATTATAAGTGGTTTGGATAATTGTCCCTGTTTGTTTTATGACAAAGAAGATGTTATGTTATCTATTTTCTAGGTGAATCGTGTACAACCGGCTATCCTAGATATGGTCGGTTCCTTCTCCATGACAATGGTACGGATTCTGAAGAAAGAATAGTAATATTTGCTACCGATGAAAGTCTTCGACTTTTATCTAGGGCCTCGGCATGGTACATGGACGGAAATTTTCATTTAGCTGCAAGACTCTTCCAACAACTGTGTGTAATACGAGTAGCTATTGATACGGTATTTATTACTGCAGTTTACATTTTGTTACAATGCAATAGTCAAAATACGTATGAAGATATGCTCCATGTTATTATGGAAGAATGTGCTCCTAGAAACTTATATCCAGACCCATTAACTATAATGGATTTCGAACGTGATATGATGCAAGCTGCAAAAGTTGTATTTGGTGATCAAATCGTTATTCGAGGTTACTTTTACCACTTAACCCAGAGTACCCAGCGTACCAGCGTTTTTGCCTCTTGAATATGTACGTCGGGGCATTATTTATCTACACACTATTATGCCTGTAACAGCAGCAGAATTAGTAGATTATTTTGATGCTACGTACGTTACACGACATTTCGTCGGGCAGGAAATCTTAACGCAGGGCTTATGAGGTTAAGGCATATTCCACCTTTGTTTCCTCCAGAAACGTGGAATGTCCACGCTACAACACTCGCAGCGGACGACAGAACCAACAACCGGGTAGAGGGGTGGAACAATTGCTTTTCCAATACAGTTGGACACAATCATCCAACAGTGTGAGTTTTTAAAAAAAATGAGACTTGAAATCGCTGCTGATAAAACAAAATTAGCCCAGCAGAATGTAGGTGTCTTATCCCGCAGAAAAAAATTACGCAGATACCAAACTCTGGAAAACCTACTGCATGCATTGTGCGAGCAATATGTAGCAGGTGACAAATCTTAAGAAAATTTTGTTAGGGCCATCGGCCACACCATTAGGTTTAGATAATTTATTATATAAGCTTATAAAATATTGTAGAATATATTGTACTAAATATATTAAATAAATATTGACTTTAATCTGAGACTGTTGATTATTTGGATTTTTTTGGATTTTTTTCCTGGATTTTTTTTCCTATGGATTTTTTCCTTGGATTTTTTCCGTGGATTTTTCCTTGGGCTTTTTTTCCGCCTATCGTGCCATTTAGGCCAGATACAGTCTTGAAAAATCACACTGGGCCACAGTTTCATTTTCTTCATACAGTCTTGATTAGCAATCGAGTCTGTTGCATCTATTAGCGTCATTGAAGGAAACTTTAGGAGGAAAAAGTTAAGCTACCGTAATTATTAAACAGATAACGATGATGATGAGAGGCATAAGGGTATTCCATGAAAACGCACAATACGTTGCGTTATTTTGACCAGAGATACTTTTTAATAATCACGTTGGCCGACATTACCCCACTGTCTATGCAGTATGGATTGGTTGTCATACAATTTCCATCTTTTAAGGCCATTCAAAGAAACTTTATGAGGAAAACAAACCACACAAAGTGAAGCTTTCATCCTGGTCCAAAGGTAGAACGAAAACTATTACGGGCACGAGACATCTTCATGGAATGCACAGCATTATATGGCCATTTTAAGAAAGTCTTTTTAAAAATGACATATTACACCATCCCTCATACAATCTTGATTAGTTACCGTGTGATTATGATATTTTCAGGAAATTTAAGGAAATTTTATGAAGAAACAGGTACACACAAAGTGACAACAGACAATACAAACAGCCTGGGAAATTGCAACGCTCAGTATTCGAACCTCAGCGACTTTGGTAGAATAACTCAGAAGCCAAGCGCTGCGGCCACTACTCTACCGCGGTACCCTACGATGGACTTGTTGTGACATGTCGGTGTGAAGTATTTTACTATATAATCCAGAGAATATATGGAGTACATTTTAGTTTATTTCTGAAGTGTTTTAGTGTGTTATCTAATGACGTACATTGCAATAGAGAAAAATGCATTTTAAATCACGAAATAGTGCAGAGCTGACTGATGCTGAGTTAGAGATATATCTACCAAATGACCATTTAATCCGCAGTTTTCACATATTTTACAGCAGGTAGGTAATGAAGAAAATGAGATTGAAAAAGAATTATGTGGAAGATTGACAATGGAAGTTAGTTATGCGGAATGTTTGTTTTTCGGTGAAAGTCAGGAAGAAAAAGTGGTGCTAAAAATGGTGAGGTGTGGTAAAAAGTACTTATCATAAAAGTAGACGCAGTATTTCCAACATTCTAAAGATACGACCAGGACTAGCAAACCATAGTTCAACATTTGAAAGTATGACCGAGGTTTTGCGGTGATTTATATCTGAAAACATTATTGATATCATTGTATGCGAAACTAATAGAAATCTAATCATTTTTACGACGTATGGAATATCTAGAATTTACCAAAGGAACGGGTTTGGTGCACAATAACTAAATGAAAATCAATGTTTATATTGGTTTATTTATAGCAATGGGAGTATTACAAGCAAGACAGTAACCCGTCGAGATGTTGTGGAATTCATATTCATCATCAGATTTGAACAGATCACAGCGTTAGTGAGATTCAAAAATTTATTAATCAAAGAAATTCGCAGAGAACAAGATGGACTTGCTCCAATCAGAGATGCATTTGATCTTTTGTGGAAACTGTGAAGAGGCTTTATAATCCAGGATCTCATCTTATGGTTGGTGGGCTGGTGAGTTTTAGAGGAAGCTCACCTTTTCGTATGTACATGAAGAGTAAGCCCGACATATCCGGCATCAAAGTGCGAATGTTGTCGATCGTAGAAGTCGTTACGTTGTAAATATGCAAGTTTATTTCGGCAAACAGGAAAATAAGCCAGAGAAGAATTAGGGTAAAAGAGTGGTTATAGACATGGTGCATCACTTACAGTCTTGATATGGTATAACTGTAGATCAATCTTTCACTAGTTCACCTTTAGCATACGCCCTTTTAGTTATGAATTTTACTGTATGCGGAATTATGAGAAAAAGTAAGCTATACATTAAGAAGCAACTTCTGTCTGGTTCCAAGGAACCAATAAACTCTCCTATGTTCGCTTTCAAAGGTAAGGTAACATTAGCTTCGTACAAAGTGATTTTTTAAAAAGTCAATTGCAGTAGCCTAGGGATTGTCCCGTCTATATTAAGCTTTAGAATCTGACAATATGAAAATTTTAACAGCATAGCTGCCAATAATTAAGTAAAGAAGCTTCAATTATTTATTCAAAAATGAATTTCACAGTGCAGCATAAGATATTTATGGTAAAAGCTTATTACCGAACTGGAATCATCATAAATGGTGAGTGGCGGTATTCGATCCAGGAATGCTTCAACGATTTTACAGACCATTTTGGAATTGTTGAATACATTCGATTTTACGATGCTCTAAGGCACACTGTGGAATTATTCGATGAAACAGGTGGTGTTACACGCAGAAATGGTAGCGGTAGACCTACAGAACGCACACCAGACGTCCTGGAAAATGTTAGACAAATAATGGCTGAAGCTCCCTCAACTTCACTTCGACGTCTTTCACAGCGCATTGATTTGTCTTACACAACCACGAGGAATATTCTTAAAGCAGATTTAAAGTTATTCCCATATAAAGTAACTTCAGTTCATCAGATTCTACCAGCAGACATGCCTCTAAGAGAACGATATTGTCAATGGTTTTTAAACGCATTTCCTG
>JABXWE010011606.1:0-39517 GCA_014611495.1 Limonius californicus | reverse complement strand
GGGGGGGGGGGTTACTTTATAGACACAGTGTATAATATATGTACATATATAAGTGCACAATAGGTAAGTTCTAATAAGAGATAAAAATTATCTTACAAAGGCAGAACAAGTGCCAAATATAATGAAGATAGATACAATTGAAAACCACCAAAATGCGTTAGAAAACCGAATTATGATTTTTTTTATAATCCTGTGAGATTTTACGACATTTATGATTACCGTATGTATTTTATGAACTGTGGGAACCCTGCATTAATATACGCAACATTGGGATAATTACAGAACAATATTTATTTAATATAAACCATCTTATAACACATACAACAAATATTACGCTTCTTACCTGTATCGATGCATGCGAACTACATGATCAGAAATCCTTAAATCTTGATCTTCATCTACAGTATCTAATATGACAAACAGCAGATCAAAACGTGACAAGAGAGAATCTTGTAAGCCAATATTCTCCATGGGTGTTTTATACTGGTCATACTAAAAATAACATCTTAGATGTACATTTATGTACCACATCATATTATATTTATTAATTTTATGAAGATAAACTGAATAAAAAAGATATTAAATAGCCATTATATGAACATCAACGACTAAGTCCTAAAATACCACAACTATTGATTACATCTGTAATATAACCTCTTAAGCTTCAACATATTTATAGTTTCTCAAGGAAAACAAATGAAATATCATTACTTACTTTTCCATATACAGGATTGGCTGCAGCTAGTACAGAACAGCGAGCATTCAAACTGGCATGAATTCCAGCTTTTGCGATGGTAACTCTACCTTGTTCCATAACTTCATGAATGGCAGTTCGATCCATATCAGACATCTTATCAAATTCATCAATACACACAACGCCTCGATCAGCCAGCACCATAGCTCCAGCTTCTAAGCGCCTTTCACCAGTCTCTTGGTCTGTAGTCACAGCAGCAGTGAGACCTACACCCGAAGATCCTCGGCCAGTCGTAGGTATGGCTCTAGGTGCTGTACAAAGCACGTAACGTAACAGCTGTGACTTAGCCACACTGGGATCTCCTATCAGAAGTACGTTGATGTCACCTCTGAGTCTAGTTCCATTTTGCAGGACTTTCTCAACACCCCCCAGTAGCAAACAAAGAATTGCTTTTTTTATGTATTCATGACCATGAATAGAAGGAGCTAGAGATTTTGAAAGAAGCTGAAAAATATCTTTGTTTGACTTTGCCAAAGCTTTGCATCTGGCTACATCCTCACGAGAGATTGAGGGATTTGCTTCTTTACTGAGTTGGGTAATGTTACATGCAATCACAACAGTTCTGTAAATGACAAAGCATAAACAAAAACTTCTGAAACTCATATAAACGTAGGTGATATGCATTTATAAAATTTTAATAAAAGGCATAAATTGTTATTAACAGTACGTAACAAACAACTCACCTGAAGGTTCCTGTTGTGAAACTGCCTTGTTTACTAGGTAAACAACGATAATTTCCAACCACTTGAATTCTATCGCCTGGCTTGCAAAGATCTACAAGATCGTTATCGCAAATAATGTCTACTGAACGAGGTAGCTGGCCTGCAGGGGCCTTTTCGGGCATTTCCTGTATGGAAATTGTTTGATGATCTTTATATTGTGATAATCCAAATTCTGTTTCCAGGGTATTTCCATCTTCATCCTATTTGAAAATTAAATACTATATACAATGAATAATAAACACAAGTAAAAACAACTAATGCGGAACCAACTTCTGCTAAATAGAATACATGGCATGGTAAAGACGTGTGGAAGAAAGAGAGTGGCAATTAATAAAATACACCAAAATGACGGTAGGATGCTAGAGCTTGTTCCAATGTAAGTGGCAAGCCGAAAGGTGCACATAAAGTAATAGTGGGCAGACCATCATTTCACATGTTCCTTGTAGGCAGATAAAGGACTAACGCCCTCCACCGCAGAACTTTAACATATATATTATTTAAATTTAAAGAACCAGACACAATATCGGTCATTAAAGTATAAAGAATAAGGTGGATTGGATATGTACTGAGCATAAACGAAAAGAATTTTATTGCAAGAACCAGGCGAAAAAAGAGGAAGAGGAAGCCACAAAAAGAATTGGATAAGCTGTGTGGAACAATACCTACACACTTTGGAAATACATGATTAGAAAGAAAAATTCCGACGAATTTACAATTGTAAGAATGCCATGGGTATTATTGATGGAAAAAAAATTATTCAATCACAAACTCCAGAAATAGTGTATAATACGTTTTGTTATTTAAGTGTTATTTGCTATCATCCAAAATTTCCTGCAATTTTTGAAATAAACAAGGAAAATAGTTCTAAATGCAATTGCTGTGTGGTTGGCCTTGAAAACAATAGAGCTTACATGTATGTTTCTGCATAACCCTATTGGATCTCCCGGCATATACAATATCATGCTATTAACAAACCTGTGTTGGGTAAACAGAATTTGAAGGAAATGCATCCAAAGAAGTCAAATCAGTGTATTTTCTTTCCATAATTTTACGAGTTGCTGGGCAATAATGGACGCTTCTTACTACTTTTGGATGTACTAATGAACCTAAAAAAATTATTACAATCTATGAAAGTAAAAAATACATATTTAAATTACAGAATATCCAAAGCATGATTTTCTTCGTTTTATGTCATAGTTAATGTTCACAATATTATCAACTACAGTTTATAAATCTCGCAGAAAACTGTAGTTTATTATCTTAATACTTGGATTTTATTTACAAGCTAATTAAAGTATTGATACAAATACATACATTTTGTGACAATTCCTTCTACGCATATTAGATTTCCCAAGTATTGTGAATGCAGTGTTCTGGGGGTAACATGCTTATTTCCAAAACTTCCCTCAAATGCTATAAAAACATCTTCATTATCCTTGCTATAATCCTGAGCAACTGTGAAAACATATTCCTTCAGAGCTCGCTGAAAGGCCAATTGTTCTTCGAAAGAATTGGTTAGTAAATTGTGAGCACGAGTTGGATTTTTTCGTCGCAAGTCATTTACATTTACAACTAAACGTCGACCTCCATCTGCTACCATATTTTTTACAAGTTGTGCATACTTCTTTTGATCAGCCTAAACGATATCATTTAAAGACGTATATATTGAAATCCATAAAATAATTAATGTGTTACCTCATCATCCAAGAAGTCCAAATATTCTCGCTGAATATCTCGAAGTCGTTGGTCAATATCGGGGGCATCCATTTCTACACAAACTTTTAAACTTTCAAATCCTAAATAAACCCACTTTAGCCGAAAATGCACAATGCACAAAACAAAGAACTGCTGTAGCTAACTGCAGATGCCGGTTTATGGCGGGAAAACTATACCTCTCCCACTTCGAAATGTGAGGTTATGATGAAAACGTTGGCGGGGATATTACTTTATTTATTGCGCAAGCGGTTGGAGGTATATTTAAAAAACGGATCTTTATCATTTTGATTACAGAACATTAAAATGAACAAAACACATTTATTATTATAAAAGTTCGATATTATGATCTGAGGTGTTTAGTTAAACAATGTCAATTAATGGTTTATTTATTACATGTATTTCCATAGTAAAGAATCTATGATTTGTGAGAAATCATATACAGTGATTTTTTAAAAAGTCAATTGCAGCAAGCCTAGAAAAAAAGCTATTCCGTCTGCAGTCAGCTGTAATGAGCTTTGAATGACATTTACTTGTATGTCAAACTGTGTGACAGTTCAGGTAGTTAAAAATTTTGGCCCAACAAAATGTGAAAATGAACAAGTATTTAGTTGCAACTGATTTGTAATTTATTAAGGTAAGTAAATTACAGGTTTTTCGTCAAGATTTCTTTCTTTCTGTTACAATTTTCATATTGTCAGATTCTAAAGCTTAATATAGACGGCACAATACCTAGGCTACTGCAATTGACTTTTTAAAAATCACTTTGTATGTTTTCTCTCGTTCTTGGTCTGTGCGCATTTAATTGATTATTATTAAGAAAATGCCTTTTTGTCTAGTCTCTTGTCTAACTGCAGATGTCGTGTAATTACGTAATTGTTCATAATATTCTCAGCGAAAAGGTTTTATTTCTTCTTTTGAATCTAGAAAATGCCTTATATTTAATTGAAATCATAAGTTTAACATTATTTGCTATCCACCAAAACTTACTTTTTGTAATATCGTGTGTTTTTTCTTGTGTATGTATATTAAATAAACTTATAACATTATCATTTATTTCCCACTTTATTATTAAGATTGTAGGAGTATAAAATATTGTGTCACCATAAAACTTTACTTATAAAAAATAAAAATTATGAAGATAATTTACAGATCCACTTCCTTATTTGCAATTAATAAAAACTAAATTACATATAAAACATGCAGCTCTTACATTATTAAAATTAATAAATTAAATACCACATAATAAACTGACCAGCTTAGGTTAACTGACTTTTTAAAAATCTTATTAACAATTTCAATAAAATGTTTGATTAATTTATTTTCTTGATACCCATTTCAGCATATTACCTAATATTATGTCAGTGCTAATAGTAATTCAATATTAATAACAGTGGAACTGTAGATGAGCACAAGGGCGTATCCGGCTCAAAACGGAAGGGGGCAGCTTTCTGAATCTAACTTCTTTCATGGGGGAAGGGGGTCCTTGGGGGATGCAATGATACACAATTACAAAAGAAAAACACTATTTATTAATAAAATTAATTTTTGAACAGCAGTTTGCGTGGATTAGTTGCAAATTTTATAACTACATCTTCCACTAATTGTTTATTGTTTGCGAAAACCCATTCACGATGAATGCTTAGCATGGCTCACCCATTTAACCTATTTTCACCAATAGTGCTTCTAAGCCATGCTTTAATTCGATGAAGCGAGCTGTATGAAAGCTTTATGGTGCTTGTTGTGCAGCGCTGTGAAAGCAAAATCAGGTGCACCTTTTCTAATGGTTGGAAAAAACAATTCGCTCTTTTTTAAAACCCCGACGATATCCTGCACTTCTTTTACCTCATTCCACATTTTGAACCACAATTCCCTTTCTCTTTCGATACCTTCCAAATTGTAAAAAGATGCACAAGATGAAGTACTTTCATTCCATTCCTCCAATCTCTCATCTCTCATGTTACTCGGAAGGAAATGTGTCAATGAAAATGCAGATGATTTGTCTGCAGAAAATCTGACTTTTACAGATGATATGATGGAATCCAAGTAAGGAATTATTAGATCTTCTCTAAAATTGGGATGGATTTCCGGCTGTTTCTATGCATTTGTCGGCCAGCAACATGAGTGGTGGTTATATCAATATTCAAATGCTTTGCAATGTCGCCTGGTTCTTTGAAAACGTAAGCTGTGACGTTTTCCGCATCTTCCCGATGCTCTCTTAGCATGACGAGGATAGTTTGAATGTGCTGGTTAGCTTTAACTATGTCAAGTGCCTTTAATTGCAGTGTATTTGCTACGGGTTCCAGTATAGAGGAATACTTCGCAATTAATGCTACTGGCACAACAAATTAAGATCTGCACGCTGCTGCATGCATTTTTCGTGTTGTTTATATTTTTCCTGTTTTATATCAAATTTTTTCCACCTTGGAAGGGGGGGCGTCCGCCCCCCTTGCCCTCCCTGGATGAGCAGATTTGATGTTGATCTTCTATACTAAAACTTCTAATCACTACATTTAAAAAATTCCATTTGGGTGTTCATTAAAAATGTTGATCTTACATTGCTTCTGATAATAATGAGTTAGTACATATATTGTCTACAGGTCGGTCATGTATTTCATTTTATAGGTAAAGTAATAAAGTATTTGTAAATAAACTAAATATTTTAAGTTATCCTTTTGTTTCCGTGCTGAACTTTCTTCATAAAATTCCTTAGGAACTGAATTTAATCTTCTCTTCTCTTACTTATGATTAGTAGTTGCTACAAATGATAAGTTTATCTGTTTTTGTTTGTGAAATAGCAAACTATGTTTTTCTAATAACAGCCTCTAGAGACGGATCCTGTATTGCTACCAAAGAGCGCAGTTCAAACTTGAACCAAACACCTTTCTTTAATTCTCAACAGTTTTTTATTGTTAAAAAGATTTAATTTAAAATCAGTGCACAAGAATAACAACGTAACTGCAAAAATTGATCTCTTTACTAAGTATCAATTCAAACAGCATTTGAGATATATCAAAACATTGCAGATTTTATTTGTATTAAACATCATCTTTATAGTTATATTACTTTTAAAATATGAATATTAAAAAGTACATAGACACTCCTCTTTATGCACAAAATACAGTTTTATCACGATGAATATGTACTTCAAAATTTAAAAAGAACAGTATTGATTGGAATACAGGTCTTTCTGATAGCAATAGCAGTTCCATAATTTCACAGAAGCAGTTATTGTTTAAAATTTAATTATCTTAATTTAGTGTAAAGCTTCATTATACTTAATGAGTTATCATATGGTATACAAATAATTAATTTCACATTACCTAATGTAATTACACACTTTTATATACACTGTGTCTATAAAGTAACCCCCCCCCCAACTAATTTTTGAACGACTTGATATTTTACCACAAAATTTGGTGTGCTTTAATGGGAAGTTAAATATTATTTTTTGGCCCATGATTAAATTTTCTATCATTTAAAATGGCGGCTGGGCGCCATTTTGAATTTTTATTTTAAATAGAAAGGGGGGTCGAGTGACACCTCATTTGAAAGGTCTTTTAATTCTGCGTCTGATCCTAGAGTTTCAAAGAAAAATATTCAGCCAGCACAAAATTACAAATGTTTGAAGATAAAGAAGTCTATTTAAAAAACTAAGAATTACAGCAAAAAGAAATTAACTTAAGTGTTCAAAATGTTCACCATTCACTTCTTGGCACATAAAAAGTCGGTTATGAAATTCCTGCCTTACATTTTCATAAGTTTCTGGAGTGATATTTCTGCAAACTTCTGTCCAGTTCTTCAATTGTTTCTGGACGGGTTCTGTACACTTTTGATTTCAGATATCCCCATAGAAAAAAATCTAAGGGGGTTAAATCTGGGGACTGAGCCGGCCATTCCACAGGCCCCCGCCTACCAATCCATTTTCCAGGAAAATGTCCGTTGAGGAAGTCAGAAACAGGCATTTTTAGACGAAATAATGAACTAAATTTACAATAACGTAGATATTTTTAAGTGAAAATGCCAACCGAATTTACAATTGACAGTTGTAGTTAAGATTAGCTTATAAATGACAACAAACAGCAAAAAAACAAATGAAAAAGTGGACTACCTACTTGATAAAAAAATCCAGAAACAATTGAAGAACTGGAGCAACGCATTACAGAAGTTTGCAGAAATATCACTCCAGAAACTTATGAAAATGTAAGGCAGGAATTTCATAACCGACTTTTTATGTGCCAAGAAGTGAATTGTGAACATTTTGAACACTTAAGTTCATTTCTTTTTGCTGTAATTCTTAGCTTTTTTAAGTAGACTTCTTTATCTTCAAACATTTGTAATTTTGTGCTGGCTGAATATTTTTCTCTGAAACTCTAGGATCAAACGCAGAATTAAAAGACCTTTCAAATGAGGTGTCACTCGACCCCCCTTTCTATTTAAAATAAAAATTCAAAATGGCGCCCAGCCGCCATTTTAAACGATAGAAAATTTAATCATGGGCTAAAAAATAATATTTAATTTCCCATTAAAGCACACCAAATATTGTGGTAAAATATCAACTCGTTCAAAAATTAGTTGGGGGGGGGGTTACTTTATAGACACAGTGTATATCAATGCACTTACGTCATCTATCCGGAAATTGGTTTATACCTTCAGAAGAAAATTCCTTTGATGACTAGCGAAGATAAGCGACGGCCGGTTTCAGTTCGTTATTTGAGTAAAATCGTCCTCTTAAATATTTCTTCAGTTTTCTGAACAGATAAAAATCGGAAGGGGCCATGTCTAGGCTATAAGGTGAGTGATCAATCTCCTGAAACCCACATTCCTCCAACATGGGCACGACCTTTCGAGCCTTGTAGGCTCGCGCATTGTCAAGCAAAAGCAAGATGCTTTTCTGATGCAATTGTTGGCATTTTTCACAAATGGCGTTTCTTAGATTGTTGGCATGTATTCCATCAACAATGTTCCCTCCATATCCCACAAACTTGTGACCATTAACTTCCTAGCAAAAGGTCGGGTTCGGCATTTCTTATGGACCCATTGCATGGATTCCTGGTTCGTCTCAGTAATGAACCCAAATTTCGTCACCAATCACCATTCGTGATAGAAACTCTGAATCCTTCTCTAAAGTGGACAAATGTTGGTCGCAAATTTGTTGGCGGTGCAATTTTTGTTCCGGAGTCAGAAGCTTTGGAATCCACCGCGCTAACAACTTAGTCAAGTCTAATTTATCGTGTAAACTTCTAATGACACTTGCCTCAGAATTTTCTAATTCTGAAGATATAGTTGCAATTTCAAACGTCGATCCTCCTTAACCCTAGCCTCGACTTTCTGGCACATTTCTTCATTAGTCGCATCTGAATGTCTATCCAATCATGAGTCACCTTCAACCGATTCCTGTTCCTAACGGAATTTTTTACACCAAAACTTAACCTTGTAATAAGACGGAGCTTCTTCTCCGTAGGCCGCCGTCAGAGATAGCTTTTGGTCCAATCCCTTTCATAAATTTTATTACACTTCGGTGTTCCAGTTTTACAACATTAATTTTTAGAAAAGTACGTGGTTTCTTTGTGAACACGTATCCCCAATTTAGAAGTAATTACACAGTAACTAGTAGGAAAAAGCCACTTGTTGAATAACAAGATTTTCTAACCACTTGCCTAAGAGACGTGTAAATGTAAAATGATGGTGTATCTGCGAACAACATTTATCAGGCTTCTCACTGTCTCACTTTAGGCAATTTAACACTCTCGCTTCAAGAAACGATATGATGTTCAAGAGATTTTGTATAATGCTGTGCGTAACCACAATTTCTTTGACATACGAAGGTTAGCAATTTAATTTTCGGACTGGCACCATAACAAGAATCACAATTTAAGTAACACAAAAATATTTGCTGTTTAGTCAAAGTAATGATTAATACATTTATTACAAAGTTCTAAGAAGCTGTTTTTAACTCGACGCTTACACTTTTCTTACTACATAAGTATATTGTATATCCTCAAATCGTTTCACTTTGATAGAAGAAGAAATTTTCTGGTGATAGGTCATGTGAGTAGTTGGTGGTTGACTGATCTCAAAAACACCGTGTTTCATGTGGTGCTATAGCCGCATGTTACGGGTGAGTTTTGTAGACAAACGATGAAGTAAGAGAAAGAGCGAAATAAAACGGGAGTATTATAGATAACATTAAAAAGAAAGGAGATACGTTAAATATTGTAGAAGGAGCAATCGATGGACGAAATGAAAGATGAAGACCAAGATTGCAGTATATATCTCAGATAATAAACGACTTACAATGCAATAACTACACCGAACTGAAAAGGGTGGCAGGAAATAGAAGACGATGGAAGCAAATAGTGTGGAATCGAACCACTCAAAAAGATTGATAACTGAGGAGGAGGGCTTCAATTATTTATTGTTTGTTCTCTGGCACAATGTCTTTATGGATTTTAGCGGTCACAATAATTTCGATTTCCATGATGATTTTCCAGTCCACTGCATTCTTTGGCGTTTCGTATCAAGATCGTACTGAAACAACCATGTCACCTCACCGGAGACAATGTTTGAACAGATGCAATACTTTTGCTGTTTTTGCTCGTCCATCCGACAGTGCAGGACGAACTTTTCAGAGATCTTCCTCTTTTCGAAATCTTCACGTAGAATGTTTTGAATCGTCTCCTTGTTGATGTTCAACTAATCTGCCATCATTCGGAGGGTCATTCAGCGATCTTTACCATTTTCAGAAATTTCTATCGTCATCATCTTGAACCATGAAACCATGAAACCAGTACACTGCTAATAATTTATAATTATGTGAGTTTAACAAAATTGTGCCAGTCTCGCGAAAAGCGCATCGCACTGGTCTGAATCTCGAAAGGAATTAAAAACTGTTACGATGACATCATCAGAACCTTTTTTAACCCCGTCCCAGATCTGGTGGAAATTATGGGCACGGAATTGGCGAAAACTGTTGAGGCCCGATATGGAATCACTTTGGCTTAATTGCCCGCCTAAGGTTCTTTCTTATACCTAACTTATGTGTCATTCCACAAATCAAAAATAAAATTGTCTTTCATAAGTCCCAAATTTCAACTAATACTCGGAGTACTATTGTCTTGAACAAGTACAATCTAAGGTGTTATTGCCACACACAGTTTTCAATATTTCGTTCGGTTTCTGTTGGAGCAAAATTTAGAGCAAAATATAAGATTCAGTTCCAGTTCTTGTTCCATGACGACTGACATAAACACGATGTACACGCTAGCGTTGTGGCAAGAACTAATGGCTGTTCGATCTTCAATTAGCTACCCTTTATTGATACAACTGTGAACTATTATGCGATGCTTTATTTTTGGTTTAATGTCAAGTGATTCCAGTGCTGCAGCGTCAGTTCAGAAATTAAATTGCTATCTTCCGTATATACTATTACTATTAAGAGAAAGTCGTCACTGTTCGAAAATTATTATTTGGGTTGTACAGGTTATGTGGAATAGACTTATTAATGGCGGCCCTGCTTCTCACCTGAAGCTTTCAGTTTCTTATAATTGTACTAATAAGTTTATCTAAAATTATATTTAATGTGCAAAAAACCTAAGCGAAAAAATTATTTAACCTTTTTGACTGTAGGTTTGGTGGTCAATGGTCATGTCTACTGTTTAGTTGAAAATATTCATAATTCATCTAATATCTCCTAACTTCAAATCGTCCATGAATGAGTTTTCAATAATTTTACATTCAATAAACATCCTTCTCCTATGCCTACGCATACACGGGCAACATTAAGGATATGAATGAGTTCGGCATTGAAAACGTCAAACTTTTTACTCATAATTCGACTCCTTTCATCAG
This sequence comes from Limonius californicus, assembly GCA_014611495.1. NCBI lineage: Eukaryota > Metazoa > Arthropoda > Insecta > Coleoptera > Elateridae > Limonius > Limonius californicus. Next base: position 28,477 of record JABXWE010011606.1, on the reverse strand, counting down.
AGATTCTTTGTTAAAAAGGTAGGAATCTTGAAGCTATTCCATGTAATAGAGCAAATCTATTCCCGATACATTCTTTTGATAGCCGGCTGTAAGAAGAATTTCCAAGTCCTTACGATTTTTTATTAGTACGTCGCCTTTCATTTCCTGTTCAATTCTTTAAGGGAAGAAATACTCAAAAAGCAATGCGGTATTTTTTGCAGGTTTAGTTGTAATTGAGTAACTACTACCCGTAGTTGAGCAAGATGTACTTCTTATCCTGTCCTATACCTTCTCACTGCTGCATAAATTTAAAATTTATGTTAATGCAATTACGAAATAATTCTTTGTACTAGTGACGTATAAAAATAACAAAATTCAATTAACATTACAAATTATTATATACTGTATCATTTGAAGATGGTACAGCAGGTAAGAAGGCGCCCCCGTTGACAGTATTTAAGGGTAAATTTATTTGGGACCAGTGGATGGCGGAAGAAACTGCTGCAATATTTGATGGCCACAGTTCCCATATGACCACGAGGGTTCTAATATTAGCACTTAAAAATTCAATCACTATTTTAAAATTACCTCCCCCCCCCCATACCAGTTATATTCTGCAGCCCCTTGATTTGTCAGTGTTTAATCACTAACGATAGATTGGGATACCAGACTTGTAACCTGGCAACGTTCAGCCACATGGAAGTCCGTAAAGCCAGAAATAATAATTAATGGTTTTAAGAAATCTGAGGTGTTTCCGTATAATCGTGATGTTGTGAATAAAGAATTATACCACCCAAAAAGTATTAAATGATGGGAGAAGCACCTAGAATAGGTAAATTTCTCTTTCTTTGTACTAGGTACATACCATTTAACAAACTATATTGTTACAGCAACAAAATGACGAAAATACATTTCAAAGAAGTATCGCTCCACCTGAAACAGAAGAAAATGAATCAGCACCTAATAAACACGTAGTGCCAGCAACTTCCACAAATACACACAACGCAAATTCGAGCACTTCATTCGAAACTCTTTTGCTACCTAAATAATTAGTGGTAATACCATAATATGTTGGCTTCCGCTGTATCTGCAGATGCAGACGTACAGCATGTTAAAAATAACTTTTCCATATTTGAAAAGTATTCCTACAATTACTTCAACCACTTTGCACTTTGGTTTGGAAGTTCGGAAACCAGTGACTATTCCTATTTTAACAAATTCATCTTAATTACTCAAGAATAGACTAATATTCTAAAGAAATGTTTGAAATAATTTTACCATAGTTTTATCTAAATGTTAGGAAGTGTTCTAAAAATATCACAAACCAATGAAATTCATTCAAATATTAAGGAAGAACGAATTATAGATCATACATTATTCTCAGATTTCTCTGGTTTTTTATTTTTCATTGAACAGACAAATAAAAATATAAATTTCTTTTAAATACTAGTATCATTACGAAAGACTATCCTTATATAACATGGGTTTTATAAATTTGACGTCACAGTCGGCGCTGAAAAGTTCCTTGTGAATATGTTACAAAATGTGTCTAACCCTACTTTTATAAACAGATTTGACAAGGAAGCATTGAACGGAAACATTTAAAAATAGCTTTATTGAACAACAAATTTTCATGAAATGATAATTACCTTAATTGTAAAAATTACAATAAACAAAGAATTTATAACAAATGATCGAAATGTTCACCGCCTTCACCCAGGCCGCTCGAACTCTTCGCATAATCTCATTGATTAAATTTATTTACACATACGGTGGTAATTAATTTCATTAATTTTTTTCTTTGTTGCAATTCATTCGGTCATGTGTTGACTGCTGGAAAGCGGAGTTCTTTAAATACGGACACAGAAAGAAATCGTATGGCGTGAGGAATCTGGCAGGATAGAGTGTTAGTGTGCTTCGACTAGTAATCCGTCTGTCGAAAAATTCTCGTATCATTTTTAAGGTATTATGTGTTGCATTGCAGTGTCTTGTCTTAGAAAAAAAAACAAATTTGAAAAACCAATTTCGTTGATTTTTCAACAAATAAACCTTCAAAACAGTATGGCTCATCTATTCTACGCCTTGAAATGGCCGCCCATATGCCTAATTTTGAAGATGAAGAGGTGTCTCTACCATAAAATTAGGCTTCTCCGAACTCAATAACCGCATGTTTTGCTAATTAATGCATCCATCTAAATAAAACCTGACCTCATCCGTGAAAATGGTTTTCTCCAATACGTCATGATTGAGGATATTTTGGAACCCCTGACAATATTCAACACGTTGAGGATAATCAGCTTCGTGTAATTGTTGTATAGACTAGCGATACAGGTGGATGTCTTTCGTTAATATTTCGTGGCATGTGCTATCTGATAACTGAACTTGTTGAGACAAACGACTTAGAGATTCGAGGGGCATCTTACACAATCTGTCTTACATTTTCAATTCCTTCTGCTGCTTTCCTCGGAGAATGACCGCTGCCTTCCTTGCGTAAAATGTATTGGTAGGTAATACAATGTATGAAAATTCCTCCAACTATCGTCAGTTGAGTACTCCATTATCTCCACGGCCGTTACGAAAATAAGATTCAATTATAAATTTCATATTCCTGTATCAAAACCATTTTATCTGAAGAGGTTACGTCCACAAACCCAAACAACCGACAGGTGGAAATTACAGACAGTGAAATGGATGTTCTGCAGAGAAAGATTCTGTTTTAGTTAAAATTTTTAAAACATAAACTGTACTGTACTTAGGTATTTAACTAACAGAATCAGTGGCGCAGCCAAGGGGGGGGCGAGGCCCGTCGGCCCCAAGACTAGCAGAATTAGCACAATTTTTATTCGTCTAGTCATATGTTCAGCAGCCACTTCTAACGCTACAATTATTTACCCCAAAATATTGAGCAAACATTCATTATTTTAAACTCTTAATTAATTATCCGATTCATGTAAGATAAAGTGGAAATCCGGCCCCGTTATAACGTTCAGAATGTAATTACAATTAAAACGGCACCTCAAATATGAAACACAGTAGAAATATAGCAAAAAGGGTAGTTTTGGAGAAAAGTGCTTTCTGAAATCGGTTTCTGTTTTATTTTATAGATAAATATGAATATCAATATCTTCTTAGGTATTTGAGATTATGATGTTTTACCCACAAAAAGGGCAGTTACAAAACCAACGTGGCGTGTTTACTCTTCTCTCATGTTTACTGTCAGGGCCCCGACACAGTGAAAGCAGGCAACCTGCCTAATGACAACCGGCACCGGTCGGTACCAATTTTTAGCTTAACAAACATATGGGTACGTCTACAGTAAAAGCCGACAACCAGCAAGCAAGCTACCTGCTTTGACTGTGTAAACAATAAGGTTCAGTCAAGCCCGCTTAACTCACGGTTGATAGTATATACGACAGCGCGCCTGCGCTATACATTTGTCTAGTAACTGAAGGGCGATGTCCACAGCCTTACCGAGACCAGTAGCAGCCTGTGAGCCATTATATTATAGTATTACGTTTTCTTGTGCTGCCGAGTCGAAACATGTAAGACATTTATTCCATAAAAACAATATTCCATATCAAAGTATTAATTCTACTGGGTTCACTTGTTGCTTTATAATTTGTCTTTATTTTTATTATTATTTAAAAATTAAACCATGCAGATACGTTGTACATTCAAATTCATATAACCTTCATAAAACCATTCAAAAACATTAAATAATTGCTTATAAAATGTCATTTATGATAAATTCGTAAAAACTCTAATTAGAAAAATTACACCCTAACCATTTTTATTACAGATCATTAACAAAATGAAAAGATCAGTACCAGTAGAAAATACATTGCTCAGTTATTTTAAAAAAATTAACAAAGATCAATCATCTGAATCATTGGATGGTCAAAATGACAATAATAACCATAGTCAGAGTGGTCAGAGTGATATGACAACTCCACTCGATTCCAATGAAGTAAATCAAAAAACGATAGGTAGTCCTTCTACTAGTACAGCAACAACTAGTACTTGTAGTACATATGACATTGCACATTTTATAAAAAAGAGACTTCCCAATTGTGACAAACTTGATTTAGTTGAAAAGTTTTGGATACCGGATGATAGTTACGACTTTCCGACAACTACAATTAATAAACATAATCGTCGATTTCAAACAAGATGGATGAAAACATATCAATGGTTAACGTATTTTGCTGTCGATGATGCGGCCTACTGCAGGTTTTGTGTTGTTTTTGCAAAGGAAGAGGTTGGATTTACTCATTCTCAAGAAACAGGAAAATTAGTAAAACTACCCTTCAGAAACTGGAAAGATGCAATAAATTCGTTCAATCATCATAACCAATGCAAATACCACATTGATGCAATTATTTGTTATGAATCTTTAAAAAAAGAAGAACAAGGCAAAACATTAGCAGTAACTTGTCAAATAAATCAATATAATAATAAATCAAGTCAAATTTTAAACAGGTGGAAGAAAATAGACAGAAACTTATCCCTATTATAAAAACGGTAATTGCATGCGGGAGAAATGGATGGGCTCTTCGTGGACATCGTGATTCAGGAAGTATCGATGTAGGCGGTAATCCAGTTAAAGGGGAAGGTAATTTTCGAGCCTTACTTAGATTTAGAATGGATTCTGGAGATGAAACGTTACGAAATCATTTATTGACATGTAATAATAACGCCAGTTATATAAGTTGGCAAATTCAAAACCAAATAATTGACTGTTGCAATACAATTATTTTAAAAAAACTGGTTATGGAAATAAATGCAGCAAAATGTTTCACGGTGTTAGCGGACGAAACCGCTGATATAAGCTGTACGGAACAATATTCTATTTGCGCAAGGTATTACAATGAAGATACAAAACAAATCTGTGAACACTTTTTGCAATTTGTGCTCGTAATTTCTGTGACTGGTAACAGTTTAGCTAAAACTCTTCTATCTTCACTTGAAAATTTTGGGGTAGACTTAAAGTATCTAAGAGGGCAAGGATACGATGGAGCTCCAGTTAACACTGGTGAAATAGAAGGAGTACAGGCTTACGTCAGACAAAGATACCCTACAACTATTTATGTGCATTGTGTAGCCCATTCCCTAAATCTAGTGCTATCTAAGTCTTCGAAAATACGTGATGTCAATAATTGTTTTAGAACAGTTGAAAAAATTTATGCTTTTTTTGAAACACCAAAACGAAATGCAGTATTGTCCGAAAAAATTAATGAATTTGTTCCTGAAACGAAACGCCAGAAACTTAAACAATTGTGTCCAACTCGGTGGGTGGAAAGACACGATTCGATCATCGTTATGGTACAACTATTAGAACTAGTATTTCATGCACTCGAAGAAATAGCCACCTGGAGAGATAAAACGACATCTTCTTTAGCAGATATTTTAATGCCTGGAATACAGAAACCAAATTTCTTGATCTCGTTATTATCAATAGAAAAAGTATTTGGCTATACATTGCCAATATGTAAATATCTGCAGTCCGAAAATGTAGATTTAAGTATGGCCATTCAGCAAGTAAAAAATGTTGAATCAGTGCTTAGCAATGTTCGCATAAATTCAGACTATGAATTTAACATCATTTATGAAAAAGCCAAAAGTATAATTATTAACATTTTTAATAATACATCAAATATTGCCGAACCAATAATAACCGGACAACAAATTCATAGAAGCAACGTACCTGCAAATTCACCAGAACAATATTATAACAGAAATATTTTTGTACCGTTCTTGGACTATGTTAACTCAGAAATGAATACTAGATTTATTAAACAAACGAAAATTTTGGAGTCATTTCAATGCCTAATTCCGACTGGAAAAAGTCCAACGCCCGAAGAAAAGGAGAAAATGAATTACTTGATAAACTTCTACAAAGAAGATATTCAAGCTATCGATAATGAGCTTGTGATAAGCGAATACGAATTATGGTTTTTTAAATATTATGACTCGACAGCTTTACCAAGAAATGGAATGGAAGCTTTACAGGATTGTAACAAAACCATATATCATTACATATATATACTTTTAAAAATATTTGTTACCTTGCCTGTATCAACAGCACTTCCAGAACGATCGTTTTCTACCTTAAAACGACTGAAAACTTATTTAAGGAGCACAACTGGTGAATCTAGATTAAATGGATTAGCAACTTTAAATATTCATTGGGAAGTAAATATAACACCCGAAGAAGTAATAGTTGAAATGAAAAAACAACCTCGAAGATTAATATTGTAAATAATAGCAAACATATTTCTTTATTAATTATTTTTTTATCTGTGATTGTTGATGGTTTTAAGAAGATATTGTTTAGTTTTATTTTTATTTTGTAATGTTCAGTTATTATTAAAATAAATTTATATCCTGAGATAGATTGCCTAAACCGTACCTTTTCGATGTAATACTGTTTATATGAAATTTTCGTGCAAATTGCCCCCTCCCCAAGAAAATTATTTTTTGAAAACAGTAGTGTTGCTTGAAGGTGAGGACCGTTTTGCTTTTTTTTCCTTGGCCCCCCCCCCCCAAGACAAAATCCTGGCTGCGCCACTGAACAGAATACACAATTTAGTCTTGAAAAGGACTGATTTTTCAAACTGCAGGCTAAACATCCACAGGAAGCTAAGAAATCCAAGTAAACGACAACAAACTGCAAAAAGTGAGGTTAGGTTGAAACAGCTGATCTTTGATACGTTCACAATGAACTTTTCAGCGCAGTCAAATTAAAACAAAACAGATGTTATATGTAAATGCAATATTGAAACGCTCAAGTATTTTAAGTTAATCATAACTTAGTACAAACCTTGTTTGTTAATCAGTTTTTTTTCTTTTAGCTTTTGCTTGTCTGCTCCATTATTAGGTAAGTAAATGCAAAAAAAGCATTCGTGTTTATTGTTAAATCACTATAATGGTTTAAAAGCTCATGGCCTTGGATTCTTTTTTATTATCATCTTAGGAACGCAAGCAAAATGAAGCTTTTGTTACTAGTCAAATAAATGGAAATTAAAACGAGCGACTAAATGAGATCTTTCTGAAATATACAATGAATTTAAATTTCTATCATACCATACCCCAGCAGTTTATACAGCCAATGGTTTGGTCAAATATAAAGTTTGCAGTGACGTCCTAGTAATATCAGAATAGCATTTTTAGAATTTGTAGACTAACTAATTGGTTTTGGATAATCCGATACCAAATCAGCTAGTAATAAAAATTGATTTGGTATGAGTCGCATAATACAAAACAGTGTTTGTAATCTGTGTACCTGTATGTACCTTACAACATTCCCAAAACACGGATATGCATTGTTTGGAAATTTTGCTATTACAGCGTAATTATAAGTAAATAAAACTGATAAAGGGCGCCCTTCCTTACCCACTTGCATATCATTAAAGCTTCCTCCTTTGTTTCGCAGTTCACCGTTGACCGAATTTATTAACTGTAAAATACCGTGCTCCGAATTATCTTGAACATTATAAAGTAAATGTCTGTTCAAACAATACGAAAAGCTACTATTAGTAAATAAATAAAACAGTTGTTAGAATATGCCACGTAGAATGCTTTCACATTTCAGTAAATTTCGTTTTTCCACACATGTTTATATAGAAAAGTAAATCATATCAAGCTTCTTCATATTTTATATTTATTGATAAATATTGATAAATACAGCAAGCACTTTTCCACATCAGTAAATGAGTTACACAGTTTTTGCTTAGGCGTTACTTTCCTCGTAATTAAAACTTTTTAGTATCTTAGAAACTCCAAGATCTTCCCTTTAAACTTATATACCAGCTGGCAATTTGTATATTTGACCTGTTTGCTATGTGGATGCTGTAAGCAAAAGTTTAGGTCATGGGCTTATTTCAGAGTTATAAAATTTGAAATTTGCGCACTATTAGCATCCTTAGATATATATTTTACAAAATGGCGTCGTTAAGGCTGACACAGACGCTCCGTTTTGCATATCATTTTGTTGTACAAACTTGCGACTTGTACGGCAAGATGGAACTCGAAACATCCCACTAACAATTCAGTCTTTATGTATAATAAACTTGCATTTAGTTTTAAATAATGAACATGGCTGACGAGTTGCTGCTGCGGGCGATTGCTGTTGCTATTGCGACAAAAGAAGAAAAAAGTAAATAAATAATCTAGGTATCTACAACATCCTCTGCTCCTGTGGCACAAACTATATTGGACAAACTGGGCGTTCCATCGAGTTGAGACTCCGAGAGCACATAGGTGATTGCAAAGCGCATCACAAAATCGGCGGTAGCGGAACACATCTGCATAATTGGCCACAAAATGGATTTTGAGAATGATCCAGTGCTTGCTAATATTCCGCATTACTTTCCAAGAATCATACGAGAAGCAATTGAGATTGAGAAACAACACACAACGACGTTCTGTTCGATTGGCTCAAAAGGGTTTTAATACCTCCGCATCCCGGATTTGAATTCAGTACTACGAAGATTCTGAAGATGCAAGCTGCAATATCTGGCAAAACGTTAGTTTGTTTAGGTTCACAAACAGAAACCAGTAATCCCGCCTTTGCTCAGTGTGATCTCCAATCGACGACGCGCTCCAACCCGAAAATTAATCATAGTGTTGACAGTTCGAGAAACCGCGTAAGCTTCAAACAATATATACACTCTTTATTGTTAGTCTTTCACGCATCAATGCAGTGAAACATATCCTTTTTGGTGATGAGTTTTGATATCTCATAATATGCAAACATTCAAACAACGATGAGAAACCTAAATGAAAACAGCCAAAACTAAAATCATGATAAATGAGAAAGAGGAAGACATAAGGGTAATCAACATCTTAATGCTTTATCTCTTGAGATGTTGCTATATTTTCTCCTATGCCTGTGTAGCGTGTTTAAAGTGCCACAGACATAAAGGACCTACAGCTTAACGTGGGCCCCGAACCACGAGAAGTGTAATCACTTCTACTCCAGAGAAGATCTACTAGGCAAAATACCTTGCTGGTTCGCCATTGCCTTGCGAGGAAGAACGGCCGTTAGAAGCCGTTAGAAGTCTAACGCGCTAACCCCTAGCCCACAACCGCCTCAATTAATTAACATGACAATACACAATTAGAACAAGTAGACAACTACATATCCCTCGGACAAGTAATGAAAACAGAAGAAAACACCAAACAGAACAAGTAGATAGAAAAATAAAACCCGGACGGCGAGTCCTCCGAAGAATCAACTATATATTTAACAGTACAGCAAATCCATCGGTAAAAACAAAAACATTCAGTCAATGTGTCCCAGCGGTTCTCGCATATGTTTACGAAACATGGAGTCTACCCATTAGAGATCTACAGATAATATCACTTACACAGAGACACATGGAAAGAGCGATGCTTGGAGTAACACTTAAAGATAAAATGAGAAAGAACAAATAATGACACGTGACTAACATAACTGACGCCGCCGAAAAAAATAATTACGTTAAAATGGAACTGCGCAGGATACACCTCAAGAAGAGATGATAATCGCGGACCAAAAAGCTAATAAAGTGGAGGCCTAGGATATGTGGAAGAAACAGAGAATGACTGTAGATCAAAAGGCCTGACGATTTAGTAAGAACAGCTTGATGAAAATGGACGACAATAGGTTTGAACAGAGGATAGTGAAATAAAATGGGAGAGGCCTACAACCTTCAATAAATTGATTAAGAGGCTGATTGTGATTGTGATGGATATTCAATGGATTACATGTTATGGCGTTTCATCTCAGACTCGTATCGAAATATCTAATTCATCACCAGTGACAATATAGTTTAGATTGAGTCTGAATCTGCTCGAAACCTGCACACCGCGCAACTCTTCTCTGTTTTTACTATCTGTAAGACTGAGTGAAACGAACTCTGCGCAGGTATTTATTTTTCCCAAATCTTCACGTAAAAGTCTGTCAAATCTCTTCTTTATTGATATTCAACTCATCTACAAGGATTCGGAGGGTCACCCGGCAATCTTTTACTCCCATTTAATTTTCCTTAATTTACAACAATATTTAATATTCTCTTGTTGCTCCATGACGACTGACAAAAACACGATGTGCGCTCTAACGTCTTGTACGGGCATTAACAACTGATTGATTTCCGCTTGATAACTCTCTATTAATACAATTGTGAACTATTATGCTACTTTAATCTTGGTTTAATTTAACATGTTGCTGCAACAATCCAAGAATTACATTGATGAACCTCGTATAGGCTACTGCCTTTTGATTGAGTTGGAGACAATGAACTACATTTAAAACAACACTAATTTATGTAAAACTAATGTCCATAGCATTATGAGTAACATTATTTTGAGATAAATTAATTTCCATCTATTTAATTCATCTGCTAATTGACAAAGTACACTACTATCTCAAACCGGTAACTTGTTGCTACAATTCAACAACAACAAATATGACAAATATTTTGTTATTAATAAATAACAAATATCAACGAAAACAAGCACCAGAAGGTCATTAATTTTGTAATTATTTACAGTGGTTTATAACATCCTAAGAATTTGAGATATTACTCCCCGCACCCCAAGAAAATTGTATTGTAACCGCCATAATAAACATTTTTTGCTTTAAATAAACGCTGAATAACTCGCAAGAAATGTGATAGCGTTTCCTTCTTTCGCACCCTATTATATAAATAAATTATTTTTAACCTACTGGGAGAAAACCGTTATTTACCTACATACCTGTTATTTGTTAAAATAAACCGATAGAAAATCGTATTAAAGAAAAGGTAAGAAAGGGCGCTGTTAAATGAGGAAATGTACGTTTTAGGCGCCTATTTAAAGTATCTTGAAAAGTAAGCCAGCTATGAAAAATGTAAATCTACCTAAAAATATGCCACAATAGTATCAGAACGAAACTTCTTAGGGATGTTGCTGTTAATAAGTAAATTATATGCAAAAAAACGAAAACTCTTAATTTCGGTTTATTATGTTCGTACTGTAAATCCGGCGAACTTTTTGGAATATTAATGAGGATTTTATACATTTCTCTCCGAAAAATGAACACTTCGTTTTCCTTTGCGATTATGAAGCAACAGAAGCAATTAATTATTAAAATACATTCGTGTACCTTACGACATATTCCACTCTATAAACTATTTGACTTAAATCTAGCAAAATAATGACGAAAAATTAGAGCAGGTGGAAAAAGCTAAAAAATGAAATTAATATAAAATTAAAATGCTATAAAGAGACAAGAACAAATTGTTTAATAACGAGTGTTGCTACCACGAGCTCATATCACTTCTGTTATTCGACGAAGCATGTTTTGAACCAAGTTTGTTAGTGCTACTTGGTTAATTTGTACCCATTCTCCTTTTAACGAAACCTGGGGCATTTCAAGGGCTCTCTGGGGGCGTAAGCACACTGACTTGCTCTTTTGGGTTTTGGTCGAGACTTCGAGCAGGCCAGTTCAACGTATAATTCCAAAATTCTCCAGATACTACCTCAATCTAATTTGCGCTTACGGCCTTGCATTAGAATGAAACTATTGCCGATATCTTGAGCGTAAGAGGTAACGTGATCTTTAACGCTATGCACCGATCAGCATTAATTGTACAATTTGCATGACTATCAGTGCTGTACGACCCCACAATAATAGCTGGCCCAAACCATCAATAGTAGTCTACCAAACGGGATCATTGACGACACGACACACTGAGCATACCTTTCTCCTTGTCTAAGCTGCACACAATCACGTCCATCTGGTGAACTTAGACTAAAGCGAAACTCATCTGTAAACAAGCCGATGCTCGAATAGTCCTCTATCCAACTGAGATAATCACGAGCAAACAGCGCTTTTGCCGCTCCATGAGCAGGGATAAATACAGGGCTAGTGATGGATCAAAATTCAAACCATGTTCGCTAAGTCTTCTGATAACTGTGCTGACAGAAACCGCCTTTACTTTAGTTACCACCAGTCCACCAGCAACAGTTCTTACAGTTAGACGCCATTCCAGAAGACAATAAAATTATCATCCTGTTGGCTAGTCACCCGATTTTGACCAGAGCCAGCTCTTATGGTAATATTGTCCACTCTGGTTATAGAGCCAGAGACAGTGCTTCGAGTTCTATTTAATGTACGGACGATATATCGTATGCTTCGTCCATCTTCGTGTAATGTGTAATACAACTGCTCTAATGACTCCCTCGAGCCTTATTTCTTGACAAAATTGCAGAAAGCGGAATAACTATACGTCCACGATACAGTGTAACAATACTTTTGGCAAAAACTAAGACACAAAAGAATAATCTATTACTAAGCGATTGTTTGATTTTGTACAAATTCAGAAATTATGAGAAAACAATGTTTTCAGGGGGTGTAACATGCGGTAGAACGTTGATAAGCTTCTTAAGAATATTTAATTTTAGCATTGAATAGAATATAAACTCAGCCGCTAACATAAAAATTCTTAAAATACCAAATATAAGTTGTACAGCTTTGTTTTACAAGCAGTGTAGTTCTTGAGATGCATTCTCTGTATCTATTACTTATCATATGCAAGATCTCTGTTTTGTTCACACTGTATACATCAATCAAACAGCAGCACACTCAATTCTATTATAATAAATAACGTCCGCTTTCTATCATCCAAATATACAAAGTATTACCATATCGCTTGCATACTTTCTAAAGCAACTTTGTGAGAACTATGGCTCAAAGAAGACACCGGGCGGAATGGTCAAGACGTAGGCTTCAACAAGCTACACCGGGATGGTACTGTTTTCGGAGGAGTCCAGATATGGTCAGATTCATGTGCGTCAAGCGTCAACGTGTATATCGTAGTGCCGAACATCGCAGCTTACCTCGGTATACCCAATCAGTCGTTGCCTTTGGTGGTCCTGTGGTATGGGCTGGAATTTCTTTAGGCTGGCGTGCTGACCTCCATATCTTTAGTATACACACGGGCCAACGTTATGCCCAACAGATTATTATGTACCATGTTTTAAATCATCGCAACGCTATTGGACGGGAATATTTTATTTTTCTTGACTACAAAGCCAGGCCGCATCGTGCTCGGGTTGTTTTAGTGATGCTTCGAGATGAGGAAATAAACCATTTTGCTCTTCCTCCGCTATCTCCCGACCGCAATTCCATCGAGCATGCATGGGACCTTTTGCAGAGACAGTTGGATTATCATAATCCAAGGCTAACTACTGCGCAACAACTGAGAGGTGTATTGCCGGTACTGTTGCATCACATTCCAAGAGAATAGATTGTTAGTTGCATTGAGAGTATGCCAGAAAGGTGCAGAGTAGCTACTACTACCAGAGGAGATGCCACGAGGTATTAAAATTTAATAAATTTAAATTAAGTGAAAGGAGACAATAACGATTTGCATTATAATATTGTTGAATTTCTTCTTTTTTTTATTATCATCTACGAATATTTACAATCTGTCATACAAAATAACATTCAGCAAATGATTTGTTTAAGGAGATAATAACATGTGAGAATGCTCTCCAGCGAGAGCACTCTATCTGATGAACTTAACTATTTTGATTGTGTTACTAAAGAGACTAACAAGTTGAACATTTAATTAAATCTATTTGGGAGATCTAGTGGATCGTATCTTTTGAGTCTTTTGACGTATTGTCTGTGTAGTAGATTTATTGCAAGTTCATTTGTATGTGCACTAAGTTTGTCATTGTATTTAACACTATATGCCACTATTTCTTCTTTTATTGAAGATATGAGAATGTCTTGCTGTATAATCCAGTTTGGTACGTATCTAGGTGCGTTGAGAATGTTCTTGATTACATTATTTTGGAACATTTGGAGTATCTCTAAATTTGGATTGTTGGCCGATCCCCACAACTGGATTTCGTACGTCCATACTGGCTTGAGGATAGCTTTATATAGTAGTAGTTTGTTGTCAATAGAAAGTTGAGAAGTTCGACCTAAGAGCGAGTACATTTGTCTGTATTTCAGACCTAACTGTGTTCGCTTCTTCCAGATATGTGTACGCCAGTTTAGTCTTCTATCAAGGTACATGCCTAAGTAACTGGCACTGTCTTCCTGCGGAAGTTGCTTATTGTTTAGTAAGACTGGAGGGCAGGCCTCTTTCCGCAATGTATACGTCACATGTACAGACTTGGCTTCGTTGGCCTTAATTCGCCAAGTGTTCATCCAGGTTTCTATTTTATTTAGGTTTAGTTGAAGTAGTTGTGATGCCATTCTCGGATCTTTGTGGGAGGCCAGCACGGCAGTATCATACGCAAAGGTGGTGTACTAAAACCATTCCTCTTGGTTTTCAGGGTAACCTTTGTACGCAATTCAATTAAAACTTCATTGTATTTATTAAACATTTAATTGGTTTTTACTTGGGTTTTACATTGTTTCAAGCCAAGCTTGCAAACTAAACTATTACGACTCGTACGTTGACCGGGCTTCCCAATGTAGCAATAATGCTTACCTGTCAAGGCACGAGGCGTTCCACTTATTAAACTAAATCGACACTATTTATATACAGTATGGTTATAATCTAAATACACTACAATTAATATTAATGCTTATCTTAATCACTTACATTACATTTCCCACGGGAAAGAAAAAAAATATTTTTTCCAAAGAAAATATATTTTTTTAAAATTATTATTACAGTACCTAGTTAAGAATGATACAGTTTAATTCTATCTTTATGTACTTCTATTAATTTATTATCTACTTTAATTTTTACATTTGGTGACTTAATTTCTATTATTTCATATGGTCCTTTAAATAAAGGTTCCATTTTATTTCCTGTTTCATTTTTTAATAAAATTTTAGCTCCTACGTTATAATGTACAATATTACTTCTACTGTCATATCTGTCTTTTCTTTTAGTTTTTGATACAAGTAAATTATTTTTTGCATCATAACATGCTTGTTGTAATCGATATTTCAACTCTAATGGGTAATCCTCAAAATTGTATAACGGATTTAAGTTAGTAGAAATATTTGAAGGTAATTTACATAATTTCCCAAAAACTAATTCATATGGTGTATAACGTGTTTCGGTGTGAACTGTAGTATTATAAGCAAAACTCCAAAAAGATAACCATGAACTATTTTGAAATTTGAATTCTTAAATAAGCGCCTAGACTTCTATGAGAATTTTCGATAGAACCTAAGGTCTGATGGTGATATGCTGTTGACTGTAATTTAGTAATTTTCAATATTTTGCACATTTCTGAAAAAATTAATGCTAAAAATTCAGTACCTTGGTCTGTAATAATCTCTTCTGGAATTCCGTAACGTAATATAAAATTATCTACAAAACTTTTAGCTATAGTTGCAGCTTCCTTATTCGGTAAAGCGTAACATTCAACAAATTTACTAAGATCACACTGCAAAGTTAGAATATAGCGATTTTCTGCTAAATTTTCTGGTAACGGACCAACAACATCGAGAAAAATCCGTTGAAAAGCATAAGAAGGGGTTGTCGTTATAGACATTGGTTCTTTGTTAGGCTTCGAATGCTTGTATCTCTGACAATCATCACAACGTTTTACAAACTTTACTACATCATTTCGTAATCCAGACCAAAAATAGTATTTTTTGATATTGTTATACATACGATTAACACCTGCATGACCCCCTGTGGGTAACAAATGAAGATCGTTTAAAACTAATTGTCGAGTTTCTAAGTCAATAATCTTTTGTACACTGTTTATTGTAAATTGTAAATTTCCGACCATACAAATAAGGTCTAAAATATTTTACAGACCAAACAATGGCAATTAGCTCTTTCTCTATCGTACAGTATCGTCTCTCTGCCTCTCTGCTGGCATATGCGATTGGTTTATCATCGCTATTTGAAAGAACAGCTCCTATCGCTAATCCTGATGCGTCTGTCTTTAAAACAAAACAATTAGTTTCGGAAAAATTTGGATACTGCAAAATCGGTGGGTTTATTAAAGCAGACTTTAATGTTTCAAATGAATTTTGGCATTTAGTGTCCCAAATAAATTGTACACCTTTTCGTTGTAATGCGTTTAATGGTGACGCAATGTGGGCAAAATTTGGAATGTAACGTCTATAGTAATTAGCAAAAGCTACAAAGCGTTTGGTTTGATTAGCATCTGTCGGAATTGGATATTTCCGAATTGCTTTAATTTTTTCTGGATCGGGAGAAACGCCATTATTTGAAATAACATGACCCAAATATGCAATTTCTTTTCTTAAAAACTCACATTTATGTGGATTTAATTTTAAATTAACATCCCGTAATCTTTGTAAAACTTTTGTAAGATTTTGATTATGATTAACTAAATTATTTCCAAAAACAATTAAATCATCCAAATAAATAAAACAACTTTCAAAATTTAAACCTGACATTGCAATTGTCATTGCACGGGAAAAAGCACTAGGGCTAATTTTTAACCCCATAGGCAAACGCGTCATTTGATACTGTCCTCTATCCGTATTAAACGCTGTATACCGTCTACTAGCAGCATCTAATTCGATTTGGTAGTAACCTTGAGCTAAGTCTAAGTGAGAAAAATAAACTGCTCCAGATAATGAATCTAAAATTTCTGTAATACACGGTAACGGGAATTTATCATCCACGATACGTTTATTTAATAATCTATAATCTATTACTAGTCGCCATTTTTGAACACCGTTCTGATCTTTCTTTTTAGGGACAATCAGCAGTGGTGCTGACCATTCAGATTTGGTTTCTTCAATTATACCATTTTCTAACATCGAATCAATTTGGTTGTGTATTTCTTGTTTTTGAGCTTGTGGCAAACGATAAGGTTTAACATATGCTGGGCTCGTCGATTTTTGTAAATACAACTTTTGTTTGTAAATATTAGTTACTGTTAAAGCATCACCCTCAAAATGAAAAACATCGACATATTTCGCACAAACTTTTTGAATAGAGTAGCGTTCTTCTGAATTTAAAAAATCAGTGTTAATTAAATCTAATAGTTTAGAAACTCTATCAACAGACAAAACTGCAGGGGTGCTGAAGTTACACATTTCAAAATCACTTAATTTAGCTATTTTTGGTTGGAAATGCTTTAAATTTATTTCCGTATCATTAACGTTAAGAAATTTTACAGGAATCATATTACGATGTGGGCGAACGACCATACCTGCAGTGAAAACACCTTCGCACAATTCATTCGACATGATAACGCAGTCGTCCTTAATGTTAGTCCAAAAATATTTTATAATTTCGCAACGTGCGGGAATGTTTACTGAAAAATCATATTTTGACTCAATGGGCACCAGCATATTACAATTCCTAATCGAAAGCGATAAAGTGAAATTCTCGAAATCTATTTTTGCACGACATTTTTGCAAAAAATCTGAACCAATTACTCCATGAATTCCGCTTTGAAAATTGTCAAGTATTAAAAACTTATGACATATACTTATATCTTGCACTTTTAATGAAATATTTGCTGATCCTTGCGTAACAAGTGAACCTGAAATTCCATTAACCTTAATACGTGTAGACGAGTCGATTATTTCATCTTTTGCCAAATAAGATTGAAAAATAACACTAACGGATGCTCCTGTATCGATTAAAAATAAAATGTCAGTAAAATTATACTTCATACGAACGAAATTTAGACCATCTACATTTAAAATTACAGGCTTAATAGTTTCCGAGTTATTAACCTCGAAAAAACTTGTCAGCATTTGTACTACTAGCTGCTTGTGGCATATTATAGTTGCTATTTGCAACCTGAGACAAACTTCCTTGACCTGAATACATTACGTTTAATCTGGAATTATCTCGTTTTTGATTAAAACTACCCCTAGAATTATTAAATCTACCCCGAAAAGTATCAAATCTATTTCCGGATCGATTTGATGAAAATGTATTTGTATTATGTATATTGCGGTTTGAAAAATTTTTATTCTGATTACGTGGAGAAAATTTACCTCGAAAATTTGCATTATTATGATAACCTCGCTTATTTCCCCTATTCTGTATGTAAAAAACTTTAGAGGTTCCTTGAATTTGCAATTCTTCGTCCTTAGCTCCCCGTATTGCTTCATTCAATTTTGTATAATTTCTAGATTTAATGATAGTTCGCAAATCATTTACTTGTAGGCCACTCGCAAAAGCGTTTATTGCAATCTTTTCGTTTGCAGCTTGAAAGACTGTGAAAGCATTCTCGTCATATTCGGCCTGAGCTATTGTTAAATCTACAAATAATTGCTCAATACTTTTTCCAAATTCCTCAACTGATTTACCGTTTTGTTTTGCATTATGTAATTTAACTGATATCGCAGCGGCAGATTTTGGTGCTAGAAAATGTTTTTTTAAATCTTTAAGAAGTTCTTCTACAGTTTCATACTGTCGCTGTAAGCGTATTTTAGCATTTTGGGACAATCTAGTTTTTAGAACATAGGAAATTAATAATGTTTTACCGTTTACATCAAGCAAGTTATTATACAATTCGATAGCGTCAATCAATTGTCTTGTTACATTTTCGGAACCGTCCATTAAAGGCAATAACGTTGCAGCGGTCCTCAAATCAAATTTTTCACTCATCTTTTCGCTATCTGAATACTCTGAACTTGAACTTCCGGATTCAATTTCCGTTTGATCTTTATGACAGTCCTATAACCTACTTTCTAAAATATTTCTACAGGCTAAAATTAACCTATCTATATCCCTAACACAATTCTTTGTTACAGTTATGCTTTCTGTCGAGTGGGTTTCTCGATTGAAATTTTTTCTTAAATACCCAAATTCTGATACGAACTTATCTACTGTCTTAAATTTACGAGTAATATTTTTAAAATTTAACCTCCTAGCAATATTTTCCTTACCTAAATTTCTATGAAAAACCCTAATATCTTCTAACAAATATTGAAATTCGGTGTTTGTACCCAATTCAATTAAGACTTCATTGTATTTATTAAACGTTTAATTGGTTTTTACTTAGGTTTTACATTGTTTCAAGCCAAGCTTCAAACTAAACTATCACGACTCGCACGTTGACCGGACTTCCCAATGTAGCAATAATGCTTACCTGTAAAGGCACGAGGCGTTCCACTTATTCAACTAAATTGACTATATATAGTATGGTTATAATCTAAATACACTACAATTAATATTAATACTTATCTTAATCACTTACATTACAAAGGTAGCAAGATTTTGGTAAAGCCAACGAGGAACAACTAGTGCGCCATATACTGAGAATGCAAAAGCGGGAATTTCCATTAAATAATCGCCCTAATGAAGTATTAGAAGCTAAAGGATCTAAAGCTGTATCTACCATTACTTCGATAGAAAAGAGCGAAAAAATTACTCTAATACCCTGCTGTAATACAGAGGGCAATTTTCTTCCTCCCGCTGTTATCATAAAAGGGCAAAATAAAAAGAAGGAGTGGGAAGATGGATTTCGCCCAGGATCTGTCCTCTACCCGTCGCAGAAATCTGTCTACGTAAATGCAACACTCTTTCTACAATAGTTGCGCGAACATTTTATCCCAAAGAAATCAATGGGTTTCTTTTCTACATATCACAAAAGAAGAAAGAGAAGATAACATAGACGTAAGAATAGACGTAAGAATAGATGGACAACAACAAGAGCTAGTAGAAAAATACGAATACCTAGGAACTATGATCAATAAAGACGGTAAGATCGATCAAGAAATACGCAACAGAATAGCCAAAGCAAGTATAGTCTACTACCAAACAATAAGCTATTAGGAAAGAAAGAATTTAGCACCAAAGCAAAATTACATCTATACAAAACCATTTACACATCGACACTCAACTACGGGTCGGAAGCGCGGACGATGCTGGATAAGCATAAATTCAAAGTAACAGCTGCAGAAATGAGGTATCTCCGGAAAATAATAGGACAAACCAAAAGGGATAGGATACGTAACAGAAGCATTAGAGACGAACTAGTCTTTAAACCTCTAGTAGAAGATATATAGGAAAAACAACTAAGCTGGTACGGTCATTTGGTTCGTATAGAGGAGGGAAGAATATCCAGGAAAATATTCAATATGAGACCCGAAGGAAGGAGAAAACATGGTAGACCGAGAATCCAGTGGGAAGAAACAATAGATGAAATGGCAAGGAGAATAGAAAAAACCATCACAGAGATGCGGAGAATGGCAAGAGAAAGGAACACCTTTAAGAGACGGATTAAAGACCCAACCTCGTGAGGTATAAATGGGGCCGAAGAGAAAGAAGCAGAAGAAGAAAACCAATGGGGAAGGTATCGATGGTACTCGATGGACGTCTCGCGTAAATTCGGTAGAAATGTTAGAATTTGCCGATTCCAACGACATAGTGTTGTTTTGTTTGCCAAGTCACACGACACATTTGTTGCAGACCTTAGATAGGAGTTTTTTTTTAAATCCTTAAAAGCACATTATTGCGAGGCCTGTCGTGTTTGGCTAAAAAGCCATCCCGGTAGGCGTTTGACGAGATTACAGTTTGACGAATTAGTGAGTGCCTGTTGGGGCAAAGCTGCAACAGTCCAGAATGCTGTCTCTGGATTTACCGCTACAGGAATAATGCCATTAGATCGTGAAGTGGTACCAGATTATGCATATGCTCTCGTCGAAGTTGCTGTACACTCCAATAACGACCTGAGACTATTGTTCAAACGAAACCACAACCAGGTACATCTAGGGATGAACAACAAGAAACACTGGAAGAAACACCTTCCAAAATCCTTGCTGAGCTATCACCCATCCCATCTGATAAAGTAGCTGCTGTAAAAAAGCGGGCGAAACAACTAGCAACGACTCTTATGTTACCAGATAATCAGAATCAATGCAAAGAACGCGAACAGAAGCGAAAGGAAAAGGAAGACAAGCGGCTAGCGACTTCAAAAAGGAAGAAACGGAAGAAGGAGTTTCGTCCATCTTCAACTAGTGAAGAAGAAATTGAATCGCAGAGTGACCATTCTGTAAGTGATCACTTCAATGAGTGCGTGGGTTGTGGAGAAAACTATAACGAAACAAAACAAAAAGTAGACTGGATAAACTGTATAAACTCCGGATTTTGGTTACATGAATCCTGTACGTCATATAATAACTACTGTTGAACGTGTGGAAGACTTCCTGACAAAGGAAAAGGAAGGTAAACAAACTGTAAGCCTATGCCCATCTCTCCCGACCAGTTTGGGAGAGATGGTCATAGGTACGTTTTCATGTACAGATTTTTTGTAGTTCAATGTTACATTCTATTT
Organism: Limonius californicus; assembly: GCA_014611495.1. NCBI lineage: Eukaryota > Metazoa > Arthropoda > Insecta > Coleoptera > Elateridae > Limonius > Limonius californicus. The sequence goes on along the minus strand of JABXWE010011606.1, from coordinate 7,273 downwards.
CACGTTTAACTGGGGTTTATTTTGTGTTGAAGTTTGACGTTCACTAGACAATCATAAAGATAGTTGTGTTCAATATTGAAACTGGTATACCGTTTTGTAAAAACTATGGCCATCTATCCCGGAATTACTCTATAGCATACTCTTAAGCATATTTATTTAATTGATATTATTTGGGATCGTTAAATGTTATTTCTAGTACGTGTATTTTGTTTAGAATGGAAATTGTCTTTTTCCTATTCCTATCAATGTTATATGATGGGTTGGTTAAATAAATTTTGCATAAAACTGACTTAGATATTTTATAGAATTGATTAGGACAGAAGTAAGTTAAAAATTGTACTTTTATACATTTTTCAGACCTAGTTCCGTCTTATATTTCGTCATTGTAACAAGTAATGTACAGCTCAATGACAGTTAATTTATGTAACGAGAAATACTTCCGTTTTCCGTAAATATAATATTAAGTTTGACCCTCAATGTTTTCATCTTTTAAAAATACTGAATGCAGACTGACATTTGTGTTTGCCGTATTAGCCAAAGGAATCAGAGACCATTCAACATAGCATATACATACGTATTTCAGTTAAATTATTTTATGTCCGGTTTGGTTTTGCTTCAAATTCGTATCGCTAAACATGTGTTTCCTTTTTTCCTCAAGAATGGAACGATTGTTGAACGCGCAGAGGACTCAACTCGGCCATCATTTATTTTGTTTCAGTTGTGTGTTGTTCGTTTCCATGAGAATGATAAGATTATGAAACTGGAAGCTGGATAATTGAGCGCTGTCGTCTGGATGTTGTTCACGGCGAGCGTCCTAAAACAGAAAAGCTACGGAATCTAGGAATAGATAAATATAAAGACCATATATTATTATTTAATCTATGACTGTCAATCGATCCATTTTTGATTATATAAATAATGACACTACTGAAGACATAAAATGTTCAAAGAACTACTTAAAATTTGCATTATGTTGAAAGTTCTCCCCAAATACGGTTTTCTTTTAGGTAGCTCTTTTATACAATTTCAGCATATCAAAAACAATACTTAAAGTTAAGCAACGATCCGTGTGGTCATCACTTGGATGGGTGACTGAAAATCTACGCTTACACGCTGCCATCCTGGTACCTCGGAGAGTACCTAAAACCATCGGTTCACCTGAGTTATTGTGCCACGGCACTAACTACCTTAAGCAGGGTTAAAGTTTTTACCCATACACACTTTACCTCATCATATTTGAGCAGTATTTTGTAACCTGCAACTGTTTAGAAGATGTGTTACAGGAATAACTCCATTAAGCATTCTAGCAATAGCAACATTAGTAGATAGCGTTTCATTTTAACGCAAAGCTGCTGCGGGGACAAAATAATATTTAATATATATATCTCATATGCACCAAATAAAATTAATGGTTATATACATAGATTTTGCAACTAGAGTCTTTGCAACTTGGTAAAGCTGCTTACAATAGTATAAAATCTATTCGAATTGTGATTGAAGAATATCTGCTAAAAAATTCCCTGTGTGTAACATTTTTTTAAAATGTATTTGGAAAATAATGTTATTATCGGTGCGTGAAGTTGTAAAAAAATCGCATAAAATATTTTTATACGGTTCTGATTCAATTTTTGATGCATTCTAATCCGCATTAATTGCTGAAGGACTGGTTGGTTGGAGGTTTTTAATTAAATATTTACTGGATGCTAATAACTCGTCTTTCTTGAGTTCTGGGAATTGCAAAAGAGTATTTGCACAGTGCTTATTTGCAGAAGCTATATGTATGTAAGTTGTGTTGCAGATTCGCTCAACTGCAATGCGCTGGAATGATGTGTGTTGACGTACAAAACTGCATATATTTTGAATCGAGCTTTATGGCATAGTGTGACTAGTTTGTGAATATAGAATATTATATCCTATCCTAAAAATAAATCAATATGAGTATATGTTTAAAATTGTTTAATAATAAATATTCTAAAATGTTTTGCTCCAATGTACATTCACAAAATACTAATCAAAGACAATATCGACTAAAAATGTCAAACTGGATTTAAATCTATCCCAGTTGTCATACATTAAACTGTATATTTTTCTTCTGTAAAATTATGACTGATATATCCACTCTATATCTTATTTAAGTTAGCAGTTGAAGTAGGAAGCCCGGTTTTCATTTTCGTAGTTATCTTTTTGCTTCGAATTTACCTAACGCTATATAATGTGTTCTCTAGAGTCTACAGAAATCAAAAATCCCAATAATCTCATGAAACACACCACAAATTTAGTTATGAACTTTCTAATCAACGTAATCGGCTAGATAGTTTCGAAAGGTATGATTTCGTTTACAAATTGTCTACCATCCATAATTTTACAATTTTCATCGAGAAGATTGGAAAATCCTAAAAACCATTAATAAAAGCAGAAAGAAATAACTATACATTATAAATACCAAAAATGTCACAAAAAATCCTTATTAAATAATGCGTGATTGGATCTAAAGATTAAACATCCCGAAAACACGCCTCGAGACAAATAGGTCTAAATCCAAATACTGGATTCACATAGTGGATCTAGATCCAAGATTTATGTAAATCCACTTGCTGTTACCGCGTGTATTCCGATTATATTATTCTTTGGTGTTTACTTTTAAAGTTCTAAGTAGAAGACCATCAGTAGATGTAATTCCGAGGCCCTAAGAGTAAAAAATCAGCACAGGAAAAGACATAAATTCTGGAACAATTTGGAATTCAACTGTAAAGAAAAAGCTTAGCCTGTAGCATTTCATCCAATGACGTTAAAATTGTTTAGGTGCATCGAATACGTTGCTTGAACTTTTTACAACCAGTGATTTCGTTTTGAAAATAAACGGGACGTGTAGTATAATCCTCTGTATCGAAATTCGTAAATATAGGCGCATCCACTACATTGCGCTTGCACATTCAATAATCTCTGGATGTTATAAAAACCAACGGTAGTTTTATATGTAGGAGAACATTCATATCAGACTGTAGCTATCAATATAGCATCCCTAACGCAGTAAAAAGTACAGGGTGCGAGTTTAGCAATCGGGGGTTGCTTCCAAGCAAAACAAGCTAAAGAATGACGTTAATCGGTATTTTATTTGTTTGTAATACGCCGTAATTACCTCTTAGCAGCCCGAGAATTCCCGGTTAACGAGCAGCAATAATCTATATCTGTAAATAAGTTCAACTTTCTTAATGCCTTTTTGTTTTAAGAACAGCTTACTACAGCAAGCGAAGTAAAGCTTGCAAAACTGCGGAAGCAGTTAACCTCCGCTGTTAATAGAATTTTTTATTTGGAAGTCTCATCACGTATCGGCAATTCCTTTTCCAATATCTGTTGTTGCTGTTTTCTTCGAATCAAACGACACGCGTTGATAGCTACTTCATACGAAACGTGAATTCATATGTAGGAGTTTTGGAACATTTACGCGGCGTTTTGTTGCGCGGCATTTGTTGTAAAAGAAGTCATTTTAAAACGGAAAGGATTTCCAGGTGTCCCGGTCTGATTGATCGCTTTGTATTTTTCTCATTGCCAAAGTCGGCCAATTCGAGCCGTTGAGTTTCTGCCGTGAAACTAACCGGTTGGATAATTTTATGTAAAGCTTTGGTGGAATCTTCGAAGTCTCCACTTTAGTAGGTAATTCCGCCAGTGGTTAAATCGATAATATGTGGGTAAAATTAAAACTTTCCCCATTCGTAACATCCACTTGCACGTTCAGATTTAGCTTGCTCAAAGACCTCAATTACTTACTGAAGGGACTAAATTGTTATTGAATATTTCACTAAAAATCCCATTATGGTTAATAGAATCTTTCAACAAACAGACGTCAGTCGCTTGTGCATGTTTCAATTTCCCATTGAAAAATTGCTGCGATATTTTTAAACGACCTTCCTACATAATTCATGCAGTTTCACCAGAATGCATGCATGCCTGTCCATCTTGTTGAACAAAATCCAGTTATCCGGGTCAGGGCGGCACCCCTTAATTCTGCACACGGTGCACCTACATGCAGTGGGCGTATCCGCCTTCGCTTACCCAAACTGGGTAAAAAATCCAATACAGGTGTAATTTAGCATTATCCGGAAATGCATCCTTGATAGGTTTTGATAAATTCCGGAGCAATGCGGTTGGAATACTGACACGACAAGCACTTGAAATATTCAGAAGTCAATTTCGCATAACGCACTGTAAATTATGGATGTTATTTGCTCAAATGGATTATCACGGGAAAATATGAAGCATGCGGAAAGTCGGTAAGCTGTAATGTTAACTTCGCGATTGTTTTACAATCTCTGGTTTTTCAGAACGGAAACTAATCGTTTTGTTAAGAATTTGTCACGATAAGATTTTTACCAGACGTTTCGGAATATAAAATAATCACTACAAATTTTAAATAGCCCTTGTAATAACTACTGACAATTCAGTTTGTTGGAAGGGAAATTAATAACTGAAAGACTAATTGTAGATTTATTGGATTCTCATTTTCTTCACTAGCAGCTTTCGTGTCTACTTTTGAATGCGGCATGTAGGAATAAATCTTTTGTTTACCTTAAAACAGATCTTTCTCAAGGTAGTACTAACGGTATAAATACCTCCTTTGTTACAAGTTTTATGGATAATAAAAAGCTACATAATAAAACACCGTCGCTACAATGCAAATAGCATTTTATTTTCAAAGCTAACGTGACTAAAGTTTTCTATTCTTTCGGCTCTGTTCTACAAAATCTATACCATTTTACCGCGAGTAAAACGCGTACTCGCCTTCCTTACGTGTACCGGCAAACTATTGTGATGAAAAAAATAATAGTGAAAACAATTATAATAAATGTTTCGATATAAAGACGGATCAAAGTGGGCCTACAGTTTTCAGCAAATAAATGCACGATAATTAAATCTAATCTAAGGACAGTATTTAAAGGATTTAACATATGAAGTGTGCTGTTAATTTTTGTATAAATATATCACCGCAGTTGAAAAACTAAAATAAAAGTAGTAGTTAAGCTATTTCTGTTTGTACTGAAGTCGTTTACAAGTAACTGTATTTTCCCGTTGTCGTAATCTGTTTTTGCATTTTCTTTGTGAAAAATTGTTCGTCTGATGAGTAGGCAACGGAAACAGAAACGCAGACACATGTTCGAGTAGTAGATTGCCTCCCCGTCCTCTTTTTCTAGACGTAGATTGTCGTTCATACTAGCAACATAGTTTCTGCTCATTTTGTTACCACGACAGAGGAACTACAGTCAAGCATGTATTCTGAATACAACTGGCAATTATTTCTGTGCTATTACTGGAAAATATTAGTAGAATATTCAATTTGATAACGAAGCCAACCGTATTAACAATGATTACATATTTTTTGGAAAACTTATCTATGAACACTTTTACAACACAGTTTGAATACTACCATTGGTTTGGTAACGGTGAGACAATTTACTGTCGTCGATCTACCGGTACAATTTCGCCGGAACACGATACGCCGTCGTTTCCATTCGTCGCCAAAATGCCTTGAAGATTTCCTCATAACTATCAAATTTCTGTACAATAGAATGTAGATAAGTGATAACACAAGCAAATTTTTATTGAACGTTTCTTCTGCCTACTTTGTTAAAATTCTGTTCGCTAACAGCAAATATATGGTGCGGCGGGTAACTACAGTAGGCAAACCGACCTCGGCAAACAAGTTCAATCGGTATCCCTTAAGTCTTTGGCTTAATGAAGATATACAGTTATTCGATAATACCAAAATAAAAGTACGTTTTCTGAAAACAGCAAATATCAAGGACTTCTATCACAGTATCACTTCTGTCGCATGACATTGTTAAAAATACTATGTGGTGATATAAATATAATAAAAACCAATGTCGATTCCCACAAAAACTTTTAATAAATGAAGTTATGCAAATGTAGTAGTAACGTAAACGTTTTCGGGTTGTCTACAACCCATCTCCAGACCAAAACAGTATTGCATAAAGTAAAAACTTAACACCAAAATTGGATTAAAGAAAATAAACGAAGTAGCTGCGTAAACGTAACCAAACATTCTAAAACCAAACCGCGAACGCCGGTAGGTCAAAAATTAATTAAAAAATAAATACGTGTAAATTCAGAAAGACATGTTACATGCAGTGTGATTATTTAAACAGGGTTATTAGAACTGAAACTACACAATTACAAGTGTTCTGAAGAATGGAAAAATATTATACAAATCCTATTCTAATATACACTCACCGCAAAGTTTTAGCTTTTTATAAATAAATACTTAAACTATTTCATAAAAACACACAAAACTATTTGTTTTATTAGTTTTAAAGATTATTAACTGTTTATTTAAAGTAAAAAACTTCTTTCAAGACAAAATGAAAATAGTCAGAAATAACATTTTGGTTTTGTAGCAAAAAGGCTTTTTAACAATAAAAACACTAACAATTCTTATGCTAGCAATCAGGAAAAGTTTTTCAATAGCGTGTATTGCCTCCACGTGCATTAACAATTATTCACATTCTTCGGGGCACCCCTAAAATTTAATGTGTAATGTCCTGAGGAATTAGTTCCCATTCCTCTAAAAGTGCTTGTCGCAACTCATTCAACGTGAAAGGAGCAGGAACACGACTTCGACCAAGCATGTCCCAAACATGTTCAATGGGATTGGCATCTGGACTTACTGCTGGCCACTCCATTGGGGGATGTTAACTTCGTCCAAATATTAATGAGTGTCTCTTGCGGTGTGAGGGCTTGCATTATCATGCATCAGGAGAACGTTATCTCCAACAAAGGGAGCATATGGAACAACAAAATCTTGAAGAATCTCATTAACATACCGGACAAATGTCAAGGAGCCTCCTGGAACGATGTACTACTCTGTATGTGCCCTTAAAGAAATTCCAACCCAAACCATAACTGAACCTCCTTGGTAGCTGACTCTAGGGCTGTAGGTACATTCAGCAAATCGCTCTCCAGGTCTTCGTTATACTCTTTTACGGCCATAGGGAGATTTCAGAGAAAACCTGGACTCCTCTGTGAATAAAACTTGCCTCCATTCGTTTTCTCCCCAGATTATGTGATTCCTGGCAAATTGAAGCTGCGCTACACGATGACGCCTGAGATGTTCTGGACTTGTAGTCGGTCTGCGACTGGAAAGGTTTCTTTCTCCAAGTATTCGTCTAACTGTCCGCTCGCTTATGTTTACATCTCGGATGTGATGAAGACGATTTCTGATTTCTACAGCTGTAGAACGACGATCTCGCAAACTTTGTAA